>SNQJ01S0022523.1:0-33697 GCA_010110895.2 Picea sitchensis
ATTAAGCATCGGTTCTCTTACTCCACAAAGCGTCTTCCCGTGAGGGCTTTCACCATAAGGGGACCACTTTGGACTTCATCCATATTTACTTCTTATCAACCATGACAAAACAATAATGAGTCATATTTACATCAAACACTATTTGGTCCATTACCCAAACCTTTGTGCTATGGGTCTTTCTTCAAGAGTTGACATCAATGAAAACCAACCTTAATCAACACTTGTTCCATAGTCATTATCTGGTGTTGCAATTTCCCAATCAATAGGTTTCTCTTTTTCAGTTGCTCAGCTAGATTTTCTACTGACCACTGATTAGTCGTGGCAAAGGCACCTAATGAACCCGTCATTTCTTTAGCGAATTCTTAATCATCTAGGCCATGTCCATCATACATCATTATTTTTAGTTTGACTATTGCGTCATATTTATGATGTGTTTCTCGTTTAACTATGGCCCTCCTCTTCTTGCTGAAAAAAGAAGTCCGAAGGAGGCATTTCTTCGATTGAAATCAGAGTAAGATCGTCTATAAAGATGAGTTCGGAACTGGGATTTTCGTGACTTGACTGCAACAGTGTTAATGAAATAATGGGGTTTCCTATCTCTGTGGACGGTTGTTGCTCTGTTGTGTTGGTAACCAGTTTATATGGTGTAGATGACGATGCATCCTGTCCTCGTTTCAGAAAGGCTTTGATATGATCCTTTTCTTGTAGGCCTAGGGAAGTTGATACTGAAGCTTCTAATTTTTCGATTGAGACTTCAGTGTCTTTTGGATTTTCCTCAGTTTCCTTTCCTCCAGTGCTCCCTATCTCAAAACCAGGAGGTACAGTCTCATGTGTAGATGAAGGGGCTACTGACTCTCCCTGTAGTACCTTAGGAAAGATATTTCATCTGTGCCTTTGGAAATTGAAGAAGTTGGCCTGTTGATCTGGTGACAGGGTTTGTATTTTGTCCAGTACTTCTTCATATGACCTGGCTCCCCTGAATATTTCATCCTGTGGGGAAATATCGTGCACATACTTCTTTAAATTTTATTGAGCCAAGTGATTTTCCACGATATTTTGTGGATCGTGCCTTTTAAACTCAATGCCAACTAACTTGACCTATTCTAGAGCCACAACCTCTACTTTAGAATGGCTGAAGTCTAACAACAAAAACATACCAACCTGAAGAGGGAAGGTTGGCCATACCTTTTTTGGGGCCGATTTTAATTCCTTACTAATGCCCCCTGTCACGGTCTGATAAGTCACTTCTCGGAATACTAGTCGATATGGTAAAAAATTTGGGAGAGCATGGGGGGGGGACCAAGAACCTGAAAACCATGATGTAGGAAAAGTTTTCTTAGATGTACCATTCTACTATTTTTCCTAGGTTTGTCATGATTCTGTCTGAAATTATGGGAGGTGGGAAACCATATAAGATTATATGAATAGGCACCACTATGTAATGAAGGATTTCATAGAAGAAATCTTTGGCTTTGTCTTCCCACGTCTTAGAGTGATAGAAATGGATAGGTTCAGCACTGGTTGGAGTCCAGCTCCAGCTCATCAGAGGGAAAGGAGTCATAAAGAAAATAGCATCCATGATGTATGTTGACATATAAAAAGGGGCAGGTTTCCCTTTGGACTTTTCCAATTGGTACTCTGTGATTTCCTTAGCCATGTTGTCTAATAACATCTTGGCCCAGTTGAAAGAGTATCCCTCGACTACTTCATGCATAATTGGTACCCATGCCAATGGGAAGTGGGTGGAGTCATTCTTCCCGAATAGCCTACATAACATCATATCCACATAAGCCATATGTGCTTCTAATGATGTTGTGGCGTAAATGTCGTGAGTGTCGGCTCTAAATTTTTCCGGGTGCCCCCACCAGTCCTTGATTAAATAAGGGTAGGTTTGATCATATTGCTTACATTCATGTTTCTTGAACTCCATCATGAATGCATCATTATAATTATATTTAAAAATGGGGGATAGTTTATACATTACTTTTATTTGTTTTGGTCGAAAATACCCAACAACAACCTTTTGTGAGTTGCAAATGCTCCTGGTTGAAATGTCAATGTTTTCCAGGACCCAACCTATCATGTCATTATATGACATGAGTCTCGACTGCGCTACTATTTTGTGTATCCCTTACTGAGCTATATCCTTTATTTTAGTTGCATGGGTTTCATTGACTTCGTCACCTGAATCCTCTGGGAAATTTATAAGCTCTTGCTCTAGAATATCGAACACCTGTGTCCAAGATTTTACAGTATCTAGGGCTCTCGGTGATGTGTCTGATAGAACTTCTATGTTTGGATTCACTCTTTCTCCAACTACTTTAGCCATCTTTCATGGCGCCATGATATTGATGAAATCAGAACTGAGTTACCTGTTACAGGGGAATGCGTGAGCTTTCTTAGTTGGCTAAAACTTGCTATTTTGTGAGAATGAAAATGGAATTCAAAATCAAATATTTTTATTCACCTCAAGCGTATTGATATTAGAATACCTTCACTGACGATAAATTTATTTACCTTAATGAGAAAATCTAGGCGACGATCTGCAATCTATATTGAAATCATTGCCATTGATTTGTTATTAATGCCATTAATATTGGTGGTTCGTGATCAGGGACTTGATGAAATAGGTTTGAAAATTCCTGAATCGTGAATTCACGAAAGATTAATTGTGACATAGTATTTTTTCAAAACATTTATTAATCGTGTTTAACTTTAAGTATTTTTGGGTATTCGGACTTCGATATTTTTAACAGTAGCTTGAGATAGAATCCCCAAAACCCAAAACCGCGAAACGATTAATTATTGGATAATCATTTTTTAGCTTTAATTAAACCTGTTTAAGTTTGAAGTGTTTCGAAAGTTTGTACTTCGGAGATTTCAAGATGTGATGGATGATAAATGTCTGAACTTCCGAAGTGTGAAGTTATTAACTGTCTTTTAACCGAGATTAACTTAACTAATTAAGATTTAATATATTTTGCTGCTTCGTGGATTTGCAATTTAGCTCGTCATTATATTTCCGAAGGGCCATTACCCATAGTGACGTGTCGAGGGTGACGTCATTTTAGATGACGTGTAAAGACCATGGGGTGCCACGTGTTACTTAGATTCGTACGAATCTCCAGAGGAAAAATGTAGAAAATGGATGCCACGTGTCAACCCAGGGAAGATTCGAAAGATACACGTGTATTATGCTTTGTGTCCTTTGAAAGTTTATGAAAGATTGATAACGTATTATTTTGGGTTTCATGGCTTTTAAATTTATGACTTGTCGAAATTCCCGAAGTGAAAAACTCCGAAGTGACCTTTTAGTGATTTGGTTATTTAATAATCTGGCAGATCCACAACTCTGAAGAGATTAGGATCATTAGATCAACTGAGGAATTCCATCAACGACGAATATCACATGCGCCTTGTTATGATTTAACCATAGATATTTTTGCTTTAAAGCTTAAGGTTATAGGATTATAAATGTTCCAACATAAGCTATGCAATTTTATTTTCATTTCCAAGCGAAGAATAAGGATACACATAAGTATACAATTGGAGCATACACAAGAAGAAAACATCATTTTGTGGTTCATAATAAGAGCGTACCTAAATTGACAAGGTTTACACCTCAGAAAATGGATGAAATAAGATCAAAGGGACTATGTTTCTATTGCGATAGAAAGTATAGTAAGGGCTATAAATGCAATGAGAAGAAAGTATTCTACATATATAATGAAGAGGAAGAAGATCAATAATTGGAACCATCACAAGATCTAGAGCTAGAAGAGACTACTTCAACAATACCTTGTCATGCATTGGACGACATAAGTGATCCACAAACGTGCAAGATAGAATGATATATTAAAAAGAAAAAGGTAATCTTGTTGATTGATTATGGTAGTACCCATAACTTCATCAATTACAAATTAGAAAAATATCTCAATTTCTTTGTATATCCAACACTAGAGTTTCAAGTAATGATTGTATATGAAGGTACCATAAATTTCTCTGGGAAGTGTCATAGTATTAAGCTCAATATGGAGGAGTATTTATTGGATGTTCCCATGATTTCCATAAAAATGGGTGGTGTTGATGTTGTATTAGGGGTCCAATGGTTACAATCATTGGGAATAATGGCCCTTAATTTTCAAGAGATTTTCATGAGATTTTCCACAAAATGCAAGGAAATTGAGATTATTGGTATCCAAGGAAAACCCTCTAATGTGATAATCTCCAACAACATGAAAATATTACTAAAAAGGGGATACCATGGTGGAATTTCACAATTGTGCTCATTAGATATTCAAACATCTATAGCCTCTACTCCAATGGATCTCCAAAAAGTTTTCAATGATCATTCCAAGGTATTTGGAGAGATGACTAAGGGTCTTCCACCTACTCAAGATCATTCCCATGCTATTCACCTATGACCATTAAGTGTAAATCCAATCTTCCACGTTTCTTGCTTAAAGAAGACAATCAATGACAAGATCCTCATGCAAAATATTTTATCAGAGATTAATGGAGAAGGGAAAATCATACTAGAACCAGAAATAATCCTTGAAATAGCGATTAAGAATATGTGAAATAAAAAAATTACTGAGTACCTCATGAAATAAAAGAACCTACCAGTGGAAGAGGTGACATGGGAAGATGATTTCTTCATGAAAACACACCTTCCATTGTCAAGTGTTAAGGAAAACACTTGTTTGAATGGAAGGGTCATGTTAATCCATAGACAAAGGACCATAGAAATCCCCATGTTATGTATAAAACCCTTTATTAATCCATATATATCGAATTATTACATTTCTAGTGTTATATTTGTATGTCGGATAGAACCCTTCATTGCACCCTTTCATTATAATTGTACCCTTTGTCTCCTATATACATATCAAGGAAACATATTCTTAGGATCATCTTATCTCATATCATATTGTATTCTAAATTTGATAAATTGTAAAAGGAGGTTTCCCCCTTGATTTGGACTGTAATCATTGACTCTTTATCATTTTTAAGGAATTGGATCATAACATATATACTGGTCATCATAGCTTTCAACAGGGTATAAATCCTCCTTAAGGGAATCCACAAAGGTTGTCTAGGTGGGTTCTCTCTCGAATGACATAGATTCATCAACAATCTACCTCTCCTAGTAATATTCCCACCAAGATCTGAAATGGAGCACAAAGGTGATATTTTCATCGTTGGAAATTTTTTGGATAGAGTAATAACCGTCTATCAGATTCAACCATTTTTCTAGAGCATATGCATCTATCTAGCCTTCAAATAATGGTATATATAAATTAACTTGTATCTTGAAAGGAATTGCACCTCTAGAATGGAAGTTTGTCAAATATTCCTTGGTCTCCATCAGTAGTCGTCGAAGGATTTGGGTGAATTTGTCCATCATCTCTTTCCTCTATCTTGAAAGGATATCCTACTCTTTTACTCTCTTTTCCTCTTCCATGGGAGGTCATTTGAGCTGGAGAGAGTGGTCGTACCCAAGTGAAACTAACTAGAGACCCAACTCTATATACACTGACCTCATCGGGGACATGCACTAAGAAATAACAAGAAACAGATTGTTATGATACCATTGATATGGATTATGTTGAGAACTAAATGAGATACACACAAAACTATATCAAAGAACACAAAAATACAATGAAACCCAACTTCTATTAATGAATAAAATAGTAGAACATTGTTGAACTCAAACTGGATAGAATGTTGGTAGCCTGTCTTTGAAGAGAAGGAGATGGCATCTATGCTCATTCACAATAACCATTACATCGCACTCTATTACATGCTCAAATAACCTCCATCACCTAAATTATATATGAGAGAGTGAGAGGAGAATAATCCCCATGTTGAATGTGGGATAAATTGGTCACCTCAATTATATATGAGAGAGTGCGAGGAGAATAATCTCCATGTTGCATGTGGGATAAATTGGTCTTAGTTTACAATATTCCATAGGCATGTAAACCACTGGGACAACCCAGGAGGTCACTATTACACGTCAAATTTCCATTCTTTCATAATGTGTCGCATGTGGTGCAAATGCCATGTTCTAAGTGTCGCAAGTGTCTTATGTGGCGCAAACGTCACATCCTAAGTGTCGCAAGAGTCATAATTGTCACACCCAAATTGTAAGAAGTGCCACCAGTGTCGTAACATGCTTCATACACTTTTAATAAGTGTCACAACTCAATCGACACCCTAAAACACTTGTCTCAGCCCCTAAATCATGTTGGAAGGAAAATCCCCATCATTTGGCACTAGAAACATACCTTTTTACCTGAAATTTTGACCATTCTTTAGACATTTAAGAAGACTGGTGCTCCCCTACCTATGCTTAGGGAGCATCAGTGCTCTCTACACCATGTTAAGGGGGCGCCATGGCGCCCTGTCTTCAGCTTTATGGGGGCACCATTATTGGTTGAGGGAATCAATGTGAATCCCACCTTCTTCTAAGGGACAACTCTGGAGGTTAGGGTTTGTTTGGCTTGAGTCTTAATCCATGGATTTATCTAAGGAAAGAATCATAACCTATAGAGACATTTACTCAACAAATTCCAAAACTACTCAAAGTGGTTGAACCTCTAAAATCCTATTAATTGAAGGCATTTCCATGGTGAAAGGGGGGGGGGGATCAATAAAGTATCATCATTTTGATCTTGGTTCATTTTTTCAAGGTTTCGACGAGGAGAGCTTGGAGAGGTTGTTGCAACATCAATCATGGTTTGTAAGTATTCTCTTTTGGGTTCTCATTGAATATACTTGGCTTATTTCCTTCAAGTTTGTGTATTCTTCCATATGTTTGTCTACTATTTCTTTAATCTTCATAGATGAATTTGTTTTACCTAATAAACTAGATTAGGAGATAGTTGTTTCTCTTTGCTTCCTATTGTAGGTATCAAGTTGCGCCAAGGGTTTGAAGATCCAACTCATGGATTGGAAGAAGTGAGGATAAACTTTGTAAAAAGGTACATAATGCCCTTTCTCTCTCTCTCTTTTTGATTGGTTAAAATGATTTTAAAGGGATGTTAGTGTCCACTTTTAGTGTTTCTGTATTGGTATAGGGGTATGGTAATCCAAGGGAAGTTTCACTTGTTCGCAAGGGAAAATTTTTGAAAGACAAATTGGTGACTCCACTGAGGATCGACTTTGACTTGTCTTTCCTTAGATCGTCTAGAATCCTTTTCCTATCATTAGATCTCGTTTGATGATGAACTATGAAGTAATTCCTCTTCCCTCTTATTTATTGAAATCTTGACCAAACCATTTTTTTGTTTATTCCTCATATTTTATCCTTTTCATCAAAAAATTTCAACTTTTCCAGAACTGGGTCTACTCTATAGTGAGCACCAGGGCACCACTATTATACTGGCACTCCCCCTGATCCATATAAGTAGCACCATAATTCTCTGTCTCTTTGAATACTAGAGCACCGCCCTCTCCTTTTTGTGAGAATCTCAAGGTTTTTTTCCAAGTTTTGTTCTATCTTTTGATCATAGCTTTAAAGCCAGGAGTCCTCAAATTGTTCTTTGGATTTTTTTTGGTTCAAGGAACCGTTATTCATCTTTATTGATCTTGAAAAATCATTCTTGATTGCGATATTGATTCACCTTTCATTGGTTTGGTCCTTGTTTGGAAATATCATCAGTTATCTAACTGATTGGAAGAGTCTATAAAGGTTTGTTGTTCATTGAGTTCCTTATCATTTATTTATTTATTTTTATTGGATGTATTGAAACTCAATTTCCTACCAGAACCTAGCTTCAATATAATTTATTTCTTCTCATTTTTTGTTAAGTATGGTTTTCTTGATTTCTTGATCTCTGTTTGAGTGAGGTTGATTCTCTTTGATTTCCTTTGTGAGTATATTTGTTTGGGTAATATTTTTCTTTTTGTTCTATGTCATTTTAGTGGCAAACTATTTCATTTCTATTGAAAGAAAGAAGAATTAGAAGTACATCATTTCTTGCATCTAAAAATCAAACAAAGAAAATTTGAAGAACTTTGTATGCATCGTTTTGGAAACTTGAAATATTTTCTTTTGATAATTTGGCAAATGTGTTCATTCTTGTTGAGAAACAAATTGTATTAAGTGTTGCATTATTTTGAGTGTTTGTTAGTGATACAAATAGAAAGAAACTCCTCTCCTTCCCATAAGTATAAGTTCATAGAAAAAATAACAATTAAATCTCATCCTTTTTTCTTTCTTTTTGGAGTTGAGTCTAAAAACATCACTAGTGTCACTACTATTCACCCTTGAGTAACAAATGACCATTAAAATCAAACGGTAATTAAAAGTGATCTAGCAAATTTTTTTTTAGGGCTTGTGTATCAACATTAGACTGGGGATAGAGATTTGGAATATGCTATGAGGTTATCTCTCTAAAGCATTCAATATAAACACAGAATCTTGTGATAGGGATAGAAAATACAATTTTCCTATAAGCATAGTCGGGATCCCCCTCTCACATAGGGGTTAAACATGAGGTCATGTGCAGGAGAGAAACATAGATTAACCCTCCGAGTCTTAATCAATCGCAGAGTAACGATTGTATATTTGGGATTCTTCTTGATAATCGGTTGTTTTCACTTGGTCTCAGAGATTCATGAATCCCGAATCTGTTCGGGATCCTCAGGAGTTTGGATTTCATCACCAACTAGTAAGTTCATTTTGAGATGATATTGGTTTTCTTTTTCATCTTTTTAGATTTTTAGCGAGTGTTTTTTATTCTCCCTAGTTTTCCTTAAGAATTGGTATTTTGGCTGACAAATATCTTCGTCGATCATGTAGGATGCAAGGTTTTCCTCCGGAAGGTTACGAATCCTTACCTCCTAATTCATCTGAAGAAACTTTTCATGGAGAATTTTTCGAAGAAGACAACTATTTTAACACTGGAAGTGTCGCTACTCCTTTAATTGAACATACTGAGGGATCAATTGTAATATTTCAGGAAGGTGTTGTCTCTCCTATAAACCCACCATTGACCAACCCTCTTGATCCACTTCTTGTCCAAGTAGATTATTTAGGAAATATCATACCTGCAGATTATCCCAGATTACTATCATGGGCATATGAAGAAGTTAACATGGAATCAAAACAACTCAACACAAGTGAAGGATATACAACCCCTTCTTTTACTACTAAAATGGTAGATCCAAATCAAAATATTGTTCGTCCTATATGGAAAACTCCATTGGGCCATGATATTTTTAAAAATTCAATTTGAATCAACCATTTTATGCCCCTCCACATACACCTGTCATTACTAACGCAAGTACAAAACCATCGAGTCATTTCCTTGGTCATCCTATAGGAACAACACTTAACATTGTTACCACTTCATGTCAAATATCGAGTGATATAGGTCTTGTCCTTATTAGTCATTTACAAATCACTATGACAGTTTCACCAATGATGCCTCTTCAAGCAACAATTTCATTCATAACATAGAATTTTGTTGGGACACCTTCCCATCTTAGAATGAAAAACCCTATCATACCAGAAGTCCCTACTGGGGGAAAACTACCTATAGGAGGGAAATCCTTCATTAGTGGACAAGTCCCTATCGAGGGAAACCCTCATTCAGTGGAAAAGTTCCTTCAAGGGGGAAACCCTCATTTAGTGGACAAGTCCCAGTTGTTACCCAACCTATGGAAAGGGGGAAGTTCCAAGTATTTTTGTCAGAAACCCACAACAAACCTGGGGACCACCTCAGGCAGGATATTTTAATCCACCACTTCAAGGAGGATCTTTTAATTCAACCCCATAAGGAGGATCTTTAAATCCTAATACTTCAGGACTATACTCTGGACAACCATTCCCAAGTGTCCCGAATCCCACTTGGGGTACTTAGAGTCAATCATCTTTTCCTCCATAGGGTAAAACTAGTTATCCTCCTTAGGGTCAAATTGGTTGACCTCCTCCAGGTCACACTACCTGTCCTCCTCAAGGTCCAACTACTTATCCTCCTCAGGCTCCAACTAGTTACCCTCCTCAGGGTCAATTCGTTTTTCCCTCATATTTTACCCAAGTATCTCAACAAACGAATCCTTATTTTTCTGGCCAAAATAGTCAACAACCATATATGGGAGGACCTTTAGGATACAACTTCCCTCAACAACTTGTTTATGGTTCTATTGGTGTTCCCATTCCTCACCAGTATCATTGTAATGTCCCCAAGGCCTAGCCCTGTTGTAAATCATGTCTATGAAGTATAAAGCTTGCATTATGAATTGTAATTATGTTTTATAGGCTAGTGAGCCAAGTTTATACAAGTTGGTGGGCTTATGTGTTATTAGGCCGGAGAGCCTAAGTGTTAAGGCCGAGAGCCTGCTTTTGTATATGTAATCATACTGAACATTAATAAAAATATAAACATCGTTGTGTACAGATCGACCATGATGAATGAGTGATGGGGGACTAAGCTTCCATAGAGTAGGTAAGGGATTAGGGGCTGGAAGGTTGGAAAGAGAGACTAAGTGTTGAGCCTAGGGGCTTAAGTCCTTGGTAATAATATTTTAATCTTATTCCAAAATCCATGTGAAATATATGTTTTGTCCTAAGTTCCTGGAGAGGAACGCATGTTGATGGAGTGCATGCAGCTTCATGGGTGACATGTGTTGACCCAGGCACATGCAATTAAAAAACTGTAGAAGTTAGTCATGGGGGGATGGTTCGGTCATTCTGTCATCCTTCGCCTGGGTTCACCAAGATGCCCATCTGAACCCATTTTGCCTCTGCATCTGCATTTTCTTAACCGCGCACCATGAAGGAAACCCTCACGGGATTTTTTTTTTCTCTTGCATTCTTCCATTCTCCACCTGAGTCTCTTTTCCATTCCCCATCCTTTGTGAATTTTGTTTAGCTCTGCGATCGACCTCTGCATTGATTTCTTGTCACGCACCCTGAAACTAGTGGCAAACTCGCAGACTGAGACGTGTCTCCTGTGAATTCCGAGCACCTTGTAAATTTCTGAACCGTGTTGTGTCTTAGTGTGGACTATTGTCATTTTTGGATGTTCATACCCAAATTCATGTTGCTTCTGTCACCGTGAGCTAACCGAATTGCTATTGTTGTTGTGGTTATCCTCACTATGTGGGAATTGAGTCAGAAGGGGTTGAAGAACCAGGTTTTAAGGCCCTTAGTTGAAGAGGTAGTCTTTTAGGCCTGTGAGAAGCTATTTCTAGGTGAATGAGTCTGTTGGGAAGTGGTATTCTTCTAGAGAGAGTCCAGCACCAGCTACAGAGCTCTAAGACTTCCTGATCCATCCTGTTGCCAAGACCGAGAGAGGGAGGTGAAGCACTAATGGACTATGCTCGTGAAGGTGTATACTCCCGGGCGGAACATGCATGTGGGAAATGAGAGTCCATAAGTAGTGGGTGTAAGAAGGCATCCTGGGAAGAATCCTTCCAGTTATTTTGTGCAGTTTTCCCTGTAACCTAGGCCTAGACTAGGATTCCTTGCCTTGGGTGGAGCTTAGTGCCAGCTCAGGGGTGACCCACTACTGAGCATGATGAACAGTGTGGTCTAAGGCTGGGAGGTTCGTGGAAGGCCTGCACGTAGTTGGTGGAATTACCACAATTTCAAAGATAAGTATCAACTTATGCTTAATATTATGTTTTGCATGCCTGTGATGCTTATATGTATCATGTATTATGTTGTGTATATGAATTATTGTTAATGCCAGGGATTATTTATGTTAGCAGTAATCTTGTGCTTACTCTGAGTTAAATGTGTTTAATATGACTTAAATGCATGTTATTAATTAAGTATGAGAATGATGTTGTTCTGCATAGTAGTGTTTTCCCAGCTAGTGGGATGATGACCGGGGACATTACAGTATGGTATCAGAGCCTAGTTTCAATGTTGATCCTGGATGGGCTGGATAAGTGGTCTTTGGGCCAAGGTTTTGAGAAGAAATTGTGTCTGGAGGACTAATTTGAGACCTCAGAATGTTTCTAAGTGTCAACAGAATACTTGACCGTGTTACAAAGCTTAGGAGGTGTAGCCGTATTATAAAACTACAACCGGTGTGGTATATGGCCACAGTGAGAGAGAGAACAACACACCAAAAGTGTTGAATAAAGTAGATGAAGGTTCAGAAGGAGGGTACCAAGTCATTGGCCAGAAGTCCTTGAGAAGCAGAGTTGGACGGTTAGAATTCTCTGTGGAGAACTAGTGAAATCGCAAGGGCCGTAAGATGGCCAAAAGTTGCAAGGCGGTTAGTGGATGGAGAAAATCGCCACCCTAGGATCTAGAATAAACATGGGTCATTGATTGTGATTGGTTTGAACCGTTGGATCATTTTGTGAATTCAGGGATCGTGAACTTGGAGCATAGGCCAAATTCTTGGTCCCTCCAAGTCCCGAATCACGAAAGAGATTAACAAGGGTAGAATCAGATGGTGGAGTGCTTCCAGGAAGACGTGCCAAAATCCCGTGAGCCATCGGATCCAGGAAACTAGCGAGGAAGTTAGGGCTAAAGAGATTTGATAGGTGTAATCATAGGAGAGATCTAGACCATCGGATCAGGGGAGGCTCACAGCCGTTGATCTCATACATGAATTTCCATATCGGAATTCAGGGATTTAAGCGACAAGAGATTTGGAGTCGTTGCATCGTGAACTTTCGGTTCACGAAACTCCAAAAAGATCTAGACCGTTAGATCCAAATCATCGAGGATCATTGGATCTCGTACAAGAACTCATGTATCGGAATTCAGGGATTGAAGTGACAAGAGATTTGGAGTCACTGGATCGTGAACTCCCGGTTACCGAAAACATGAAACCACGAAATCCCGAAACGATCTACACCGTAGATCATAGGAGAGGAACTTGACTGTTGGATCAAGTAGATGAATAGACCATAATTTCAGAATTTCGGCAAACAAAAGTTCGATATGTGTAGATGCACGAACTCCTAATGCCCGAAACTCCGAAACAAAAAGTAAAAGTAGTGAGGGCCTCTGACATCACTGGGAGTGAGGTGGACCTTATTAAGGACACCATGTGTCACTAATTGGGTGGGAAACAACTATGTTGTGGGCCCGGAGGGTAAGGAAATTGAATTTTTGGAAGTTGGGAGTTGGAGAGGGAAGCGAGTGTGAGAATCTCCGGGACCATAACCCCGAAACCCAAAACCGCAAAGCCTTGAAATCCCAAAACCCAAAGTTTTATTTGGAGAGCCTTGTAGCACCTAGCAGTTTAGTGTTTGATCACGGCCCGTGGACACATGGGTTGGGGACTAAGAAAATGGGGGCTATCTCCGGAAATTGCAGAGCCAAACAGAGCTCAGAAAATTCATGGAATCAAAACATTTTCTTATTTGCGTTGGTTTATGAATGTTGTAGTTTTATTAAGGGTTTAAGGCCTGAAAAACTTTGGTTGACTGCACATTGTGTGTGCAGAGTTCAACGAGTGTCAGCACAGTTGTGAATCGACACCGAGTATAGAAATGGAAGAGGTGTGGATTGCATCCAATTTAGAGAACGAAAGAGAAAGAAGGGATGTCAACTTGGGAGTCGAAGGATCGAACTCCAATGGGCATGGAAGAGAATTGGATAAGGAAGGGCATGTGATGAAAATCATTGAAAGATTGCAGAAAGATGCCCAGGCTTGCCGAGCCGATAGTCGAAAGATCATGAGGGTCAGGGATCGGCGGGGTGAATTCAACTTAAAGATGTTGAAGAGCCTGGAAAGAATAGAAAGGAAATTGGAAAAGGAGAGTGAAACAAGCAAAACAGGGAGTCGCAGGACCCCTGAGGTAAAAATACGATCGAGGAGTGGTAGAAGACATCGTTGTCGCTCCCCAAAGAATTCTGATAAGGAGGCACATAGTAGTTCAAGCCCATCCCCTACCAAAAAACACCAAAGATCTGTTGTGGATGAATTCAAAGGGGAGATGAACAAGATTAAGCCTCCTACGTTTGATGGAGAACATAAGAAGGAGGAAGATGTTGAAACATGCTTTCTTGGCATGAGGAAATATTTCCAACTGCAGAATTATTGCTCTCATGTAGAAGGAAGAATTGCGATGTATCAACTAAAAGGAAAAGCATCCATGTGGTGGGATGAGCTTGTGCAGGTGCAACACGTTAGAGAGAAAGATATCACATGGAAGGAATTCAAGAGGTATTTCGAGAGGAAATACCTGACTAAAAGATACTATGACAGAAAGATGAAGGAGTTCTTCGAACTCAAGATGGGCAGCATGACCATTGATGAATACGAATGAAGGTTTTTGGAATTACTAAAGTATGTTCCATTCATCAAAGATGAGGCTGTCAGGATTCAGAGGTATCTGAGTTGACTGTCACCTCCCATTGGTGAAAAGATTCAGTATGATGATCCTAAGACTATGGAAGAAACAATAAGAAGAGAAAAATGCTTATATGAGCAACAAAGAGAAAATCCTACCTTTAAGAAGGCTTGGGATGACCAGAAGAAGTTTAAGAAAGAATAGAGGCAGAAGGGAAACAAACCTCCCTTTTTCAGAAATAGTCCTTAAGGACATCCATCGTTTAGAGATCTGAGAATGGCTGAAGTGGGGGGAAAAAGGCCGAGACAGGGCACGCCCATTTAGTGTTGGGGCTATAAAGAGAACCAAAATTATAGAGATTGTCCCCATACAAATGGCAAAGCAAAGGTTGTCATAATTTTCAGCAAGTTAAGACTGATTGGAGGACATGGGGCGTTAGAATGCAAGGATCCTGTAGCCACGGACAACAAGCAAGCTGAATTTCAGTGCACATGATTGAAGTGGAAGGTATGATTAACAACCAACCATTTATTTGGTATTCAGGGACTATCCATAGTTATGTAGATCCTATAGGGTGGTGGAAAGTTTACATTTATCAATAAGAAAACATGAAAGGTCTTGGTTGAATGCGGGATTGGATACAGGAACCAAGAGGAAAGTCATTGAGTTGGATAAGTCCTATACTGTGGACATGAGGATTGGCTCTGAGCTAGATTGGATATTCTTCCTTTAGGCTCTTATGACTATTTAGTAGGATGGACTGGTTGGACCAACACCATGCCCTCTGGGACTGTCGTAACAAAGGAATTTACATGCACGGATGAGGAGAGTCAATGATCCAAGGAATTCAGTTGTAGTTTGTTAGAGAAATCTCAACTGCTGAAAAAGTGCTACATGAAAAGGTTGTCAATTGTTTGTAGCCATGTGGAGGAAGCATCTAGAGATGAAGTCTCAAAGATTGGAGACCATGTGGTACTAAAGGAGTTTGAGGATGTTTTTAAAGAGATACTGGGATTGCCTCTAAGAAGAGATATCAATTTCTCTATAAATTTGATGCACGGGGAAGCTCCATTGTTGAAAGCTCCTTATAGAATGAGTAAGCGAACTAGAAGTTGAAATTGCATCTTGAAGAGCTTCTAAAGAATTGGTATATACACCCAAGTGTGTTGCATTGGTGTTCCCTTGTTTTTTTCGTGAAGAATAAGGATGGGGCGTTGAGAGAACGTGCATTGATTCCAGACGGTTAAAGAAAAAGAATTAATTGTCAAGAATAAGTATCCTCTGCCGAGGATCGGCGATCTTACCGTCCGATTGAAAAGGTCTTGAAAAATATTTTTGAAGAATGAATTTCAGTCGAGATATCACTAGAGTAGAGTAAAGGATAGACCATCAACAAGGCCTTGCTAGAACAAGGTATGGTCATTCACAGTTCCACAGTGGTACGTTTGGGCTGTCGAGCACTTTTGTTGTTTTTATGTGCTTGATGAATGAATTGTATTTGGGGACTATCTAGACAAGTTTGTTATAGTCTACCTAGATGGAATTTTTGTGTATTTCAATTCAAGGGAAGGCATAAACAACATCCGAGGATAGTGCTGCAAGTGTTGAGAGAACACATGACTATATGCCAAGTTGAGAAAATGGTCGTTTTATCAAAGGCGAGATCCATTACTTGGGTCACATTATTTGAGAAGAAGGGATCATCGTGGATACTGAGAAGGTTGAGGCCATCAGATAATGGTCAGTGGAAAGGAATGTGGTGGAAGTTAGATCCTTTATGGGTTTTGCAGGGCTATTCTGAAGGTTTGCTCGCGGGGGTTCTCAAAAGATGACCACCTATCACTTCCTTGCAAAGGAGGAGGAAGTATTTTAGTGGACTAAGAGTGTGAGAAAAGTTTCCAAAGATTGAAGTAGTTGTTAACCAACACTCCAATATTGAGTATTGCAGATCCAAATGTGGATTTCATTTTTTGCATGGATGCATGTAAAGAAGGGTTGGGAGTTCTCAGTCAGAATGGATTGTAATCTGTTATGAGTCGAGGAAATTAAAAGAACACGAGAAAAAAATTATGTCACTCATCACGATTTGGGTTAGGCAATGGAATTCATGCTCTAAAGAAATGGAGGTATTACCTTATGGGAAGGAGGTTTGAATTGATAACAAACCATAATGGTCTAAAATATTTGGTGGTCGTAACCTTAAATGCTAGACAAAGTAGATGGTTGGAATTTTTGTGTGAAATTGATTTTGAGATCAAACATCAAAGGGAAAAGGAATAAAGTGGTTGATGCACTCCGTGAGGAGGGTGCATGAATTACATGCTTATAACCATTATCATGTATTGGACTGATATTAAAGCAGAATTCTGGAGGCTACAAATCTAGATCTGCAGTATAGAGAGTGGTAGCCAAGCTTCAGCAGGGTAAGATGCCACAGAGATGGAAATTTATAAATTGGAAACATATGGAATACTATTGTACAAGAACAAAATTTTGTACCCAATGTCGATTAGCAGAGGCAGATGATTTTTGCAAGAGATGTATAATGTACTTATCTGAGGGCACCTGGATATCGAGAAAACCGTGGCGTGGTAAAGAGCCATTATTTTTGGCCAGTGTGAAGAGAGATCGTTGAATACATCGCCCGGTCTTATGGAGTGCCACAAACTTAAAAAGGTGACATGGGCACCCAGGGGTTGTTGCAACCTTTACCCATTCCTAAGTGGAAGTGGGAAGTGGGTGAAAATGGATTTTATTACAAGATTGCCTAGAACATGAAATTTGCATGATTCGATCATGGTGGTGGTGGACAAACACAAAAGAAACTGCCCATTTTATTTCATTGAAAACTACTCACAAGGCTGCAGATGTTGCTGATTTTATTCCACTGAAAACTACTCACAAGGCATCAGATGTTGCTGATATTTTCATAAAGGAAGTGGCACGATTGCACGGAATTCCTAAAACGATTATGTTCGACAGAGACCCAAAATTCACGTTGAATTTCTAGAAAGGATTGCTCAAAGGATTCAGAACGAATCTGAACTTTAGTACAACTTATCATCCTGATTTTGATGGACAAACAGAGAGGGTGAACAGAGTAATAGAAGACATACTGAGAATGTATGTGATGGACAAACCATCAAGATGGGAAGAGTACTTGCACTTGGTAGAATTTGCCTACAACAATGGGTATCATGCATTGTTGAAGATGAGCCCATTTGAAGCACTTTATGGAAGAAAGTGAAATACTCCAATGAGCTGGGATAATCCAGCTGATAGAGCAGCAGTTGGGCCAAAGTTGTTCAAGGAGATGGAGGACCAAATGATAAAAATTAAGAAGAATTTGAAAGTTGCCCAGGACAGGTAGAAAAGTTATGTTGATAAGAACAGAACCAACAGAGAGTTCAAAGTGGGTGATCATGTTTTCCTAAAAGTGAAAGCTAACAGGAGTTCCCTGAAGCTCAGAAGTTGTGCCAAGTTGGCAGCCAGATTTTGTGGGCCATTTGAAATCCTGGAAAAGATTGGTCCAGTTGCATATATGCTTGCATTACCTGTATCTATGACTGTACATAATGTGTTTCATGTTTCATTGCTTAAGAAATATATACCAGATGCTAATCATGTTATCGATTGGAATGTGATTTAGGTGGAACAAGAAGGTGTCCTGCAAGTGCATCCTGTGCGCATATTGGACAGGAAAAACAAACAGCTATGGAATCGAGCTATAGGGCTTGTAAAGGTTTAGTGGACCTGGTACGGTCCTAAGGACGTGACATGGGAGAATGAATATGTTATGCGGGCAAAGTACCCGCATATTTTTGAAAATTTTGAAAAGCTTGCAGATGCAGTGTAAAGTTGCACTAAGGACGGTGCAAAAATAAGGAGAGGGGATTGTAATGTCCTCAAGGCTGAGCCCTGTTGTAAATCATGTATATGAAGTATAAATCTTGCATTATGAATTGTAATTATGTTTTATAGGTTGGTGATCCAAGTTTATATAAGCTGGTGGGCTTATGTGTTATTAGGCCGGAGAGCCTAAGTGTTAAGGCCGGGAGCCTACTTTTGTATATGTAATCATGCAGAACATTAACACAAATATAAACACCACTGTGTGCATACCGACCACAATGAATGAGTGATGGGGGACTAAGCTTCCACAGAGTGGGTAAGGGATTGGGGGCTGGAAGGTTGGAAAGAGAGGCTAAGTGTTGAGCCTAGGGGCTTAAGTCCTTGGGAATAATATTTTAATATTATTCCAAAAGCCATGTGAAATATATGTTTTGTCCTAAGTTCCTAGAGAGGAACACATGCTGATGGAGTGCATGCAGCTTCATGGGTGACATGTGTAGACCCAAGAACATGCAGTTAAAAAACTACAGAAGTCAGCCATGGGGGGGGGGGTTCGGTCATTCTGTCATCCTCCGCCTGGGTTCACTGGGATGCTCATCTGAACCCATTTTTCCTCTACGTCTGCATTTTCTTACCCACACACTGTGAAGGAAACCCTCACTGGAAAATAGTTTTCTCTTGTATTCTTCCATTCTCCACCTGAGTCGCTTTGTCATTCCCCATCTTTCGTGAATTATGTTTAGCTCTGCGATTGACCTCTGCATTGATTCCTTGTCACGCATCCTAAAACTAGTGGCAAACTTGCGGACCGAGTCGTGTCTCCTGTGAAGTCCGAGCACCCTGTAAATGTCTGAACCATGTTGTGTCTTAGTGTGGATTGTTGTCATTTTTGGATGTTCATACCCAAATTCCTGTTGCTGTTGTCACCGTGAGTTAAACAAATTGTTATTTTTGCTGTGGTTATCCTCACCATGTGGGAATTGAGTCGGAAGGGGATGAAGAACTGGTTTTTAAGGCCCTTAGTTGAAGAGGTAGTCTATCAGGCTTGTGAGAAGCTATTTCCAAGTGAAGGAGTCTGCTGGGAAGTGGTATTCTTCCAGAGAGAGTCCAGCACCAGCTACGGAGCTATAAGACTTCCTGATCTAGCCTATTGCTGAGACCTAGAGAGGGAGGTGAAGCACTAATGGACTGTGTTTGTGAAGGTGTATACTCCCTGACGGAACAATCATGTGGGGAATGAGAGTTCGTAAGTAGTGGGCGTAAGAAGGCATCTTGGGAAGAATCGTTCCGGTTATTCTATGCAGTTTTCCCTGTAACCTCAGCCTAGACTAGGATTCCTTGCCTTGGGTGAAGCTTAGTCCGAGCTCGAGGGTGACCCACTACTAAGCATGATGAGCAACATGGTCTAAGGCTGGGAGGTTCATGGAAGGCCTGCACGTAGTTGGTGGAATTACCACAGTTTCAAAGATAAGTATCAGCTTGTGCTTAATATTATGTTTTGCATGCTTGTTATGCTTATATGTATCATGTGTTTTGTTGTGCATATCAATTATTGTTAATGCCAAGGATTATTTATGTTAGCAGTAATCTTGTGCTTACTCTAAGTTAAATGTGTTTAATATGACTTAAATGCATGTTATTAATTAAGTATGAGAATGATGTTGTTCCACATAGTAGCGTTTTCCTGGCTAGTGTGATGACGACCGGGGACGTTACAATCATCCTCAAAGTAATTGACAATTACCTTTTCTGTCTACTTTAGATCTCCCAGATCTGTCAAGGCTAACAAATGATCCCATATTGCATTCTCCTTTATGGACAATAATTCCTGCCAAGTTACCCTCGGATATCCAAATTTTGACAGTAAACCTGGAGAAGATCTGAATAACCATGTCATGACATTTCATCTTTGGTGTTCGTCAAACTCATTGATGGATGACTTTATTCGACTACGTCTTTTCCAGCGTACTCTTACGGGATCCACAGGAAAATGGTATATTGAATTACAACCTAGATATTTTCAATATTTCAATTCACTTGCAATGGATTTCCTCACCCACTTTCAACTGCCAAATAGATATGAAACCAGAATGAAACTTTTGACCTCCTTTCGTCAGACCAAATCCATACACATTTATGATCATATTCATGAGTGGATATGATGAAAACGATTGATCAAAGCTACCATCTCAGACCAATTGTTGGCAGAATGGTTCACAAAATATTTTTTACCACCTATTGCTCGTGATGTGGAAATGGGAGGCTTAGTTACAAAAGAGGAAGCTATTGCTCGCACCCAATATCTAGATTTGGTTTATTCCCAATATGGTACTTTAAACGAATTGATCCTAAATTCTCCCCGTACATAAACTGATCCATCCAAGCCATCATTTTCTACTCATTCTGACGGCGTTATCGATTCTGTCAAAAATCAACCTGCCTCATAGTCGACTAGGACTACAAATCATTTGGTATCTACCTTGACTATGGTGCAGGATTCTATCCCATCTAATTCCTCCCCAAATAAAATCTATGAAGTAAATGCAGTTCAATATGATTCACCAACACAATCTGGGGGGAAAAGAAGAGTAAGAATAAATCAAAGAAAAATAATAATCAAATAGAAACCAAAAAACACAAACACAACCACCTACTACTGAAAAGAAACAACAACGAAAACTGAAATTTCCCTATCTCATATGTGCTCAAGATCATTACTCAAGAGATTGTCCTCATAGAGATGAAGTATCAAAATTACTCCAAGGAAATTCCCAACCCGCTACTTTGACACATCCTTTTCCACGAAAACATTCAATGGTTGCACAAAATACTACACCTCTGCAAGGAGGAAACCCAGGTCATCCTCCTCAAGAGGATGCCTCCCCAAGTGCACATATTTACATGTTCAACGATGTATATTTAACCACTAGGACTACAACATATGAAACACCTCTAGGGAAAACACGTAAATAAAATGTAACTAATGGAACAATGACTGATCCACCTTCCACTTATGCTACCCCTCCATCTGGACCTCTCTAGATTGAGAAACCAAATTTTGACTCTATATTACGTCCACCCAAGAGTACTATTCGAAAGTCGACTTTTAATCCCAACTCTCGTGCTTCCCATAACTACAACATAGTTGAATATCTATCCCAAGAACCTTGTGTAATATCGACACTCGAAGTTCTAAAAAACTGCCCTAGTCAGCGTAGGACTCTCTTGGAAGTGATTGGAGATATAGATCTAGAGTCATCCAATACTATCACGCTTAACCTGGATGATTATAAATTGAGGCTCTCTCACCAACTTGTGTTCTAAATCGAAGTTGTTGTTCACAATCAACACATTCATTGAACTATATTGGACGAAGGAGCATCGACATGTGTCATGTCCTTATCCTACTAGAAAATTCTTAAATCACCAGGTATTAATAAATATCCTACCATGTTGAAATCATTTGATGGATGAGGTTTCAAACCTCATGGACTCTTGCAATCATTAGTTGTTCAATTGGGCGGGGGGGGATTTTTTTTTGTCGATGTGGAAGTATTCGACGCTCCTTTAGATTATAACTTGTCGCTTGTAAGAAGATGGTTTTATGCTATGACTATTGTGGCCTCTTCAGTTTTTCGATGTGTCTAATTTCCTCATCAAGGAAAAATAGTTACCATTGATCAGTTAGATTACTATACACCTGATGCTCACAGCCAAACCACCAACAATATTCCATTTTTTGGGGACTCAAATATTACTTATGAAAGTGTAGATGTAGGTCTACTGAAATATTATTCTCTCATGGGAACTTTCCCCACACCCGTTCCTCAAACTTCACAGCATATAGCAATGATAAATATAATTTCGACCACGGTACATCAATCCCTCGAATCATCTAATCCTTAGATCATGCCTAGTCCTTTAGATTTTGATACCCTAGGTGACATTATGCCTCTTATCATAGCAGAGGCCGAATATGATGCCATTCAATCCGCCTCTCCTTCACCCGATGACCAACATCTGGTGGTGTTCAATTCTTATTCATTACCATCTTGGTTTAATTCCTTATCATCGACCTTTGATTAAATCCTATTGATTTTTCTATCCGACAAATCTATAATGGAAATTATTATTATCAAAGAGTCACCTTGGGATGATAACCAACATCGCTCATCCTTTCTTCCAAGTTTGAATGAAATCAAGGAAAACATCCAATCTAATTTTCCATATGATATTATCGATAATCCTCAATCTATGATACCTACTCATGATACTATATCCGAGGCAAATTTAGGAAACATTTCAAAAACCATCAGCGTAGACATATCAGAAAAAGAGGGTGTCATATAAAATATACAATTAGGCACAAATTGTTCGACTGGAGAAATTCAAGACTACACCACCTTTTTTAAAGAATTCTGCAACATTTTTTCTTGGAGCTACGAAGAAATGTCAGGGATCGATTATTCGATCATTCTACATGAAATTAAAACCTACCCTAAATCCAAACCTATATGACAGAAACTTCTCCTTGTTCATCCTAATAAAGTTGCAGTAATAAAGGCAGAAGTAGAAAAAATATTGAAATTTGGTTTCATTTACCCCGTACCTCTTACTGAATGGGTTTCTTACATTATTCCAGTCACAAATAAACAAGGGACAATTTGAGTTTGCGTCGACTATAGGGATCTCAATAAGGCTTGTCCAAAAGACAATTTCCCTACACCCTTCATCGACCAAATTATCGATAATTGCGCTAGAAGCGTAATCTTCTCTTTTATGGATGGCTTCTCATGCTATAATTAGGTATATATTTTATTGACTGATCAACATAAGACAACCTTCATCTGCACATGGGGAAACTTTTCTTATCGTAAGTTACCCTCTGGCCTTAAAAATGATGGAGCCACTTTTCAACGGGCTATGTCATACACTTTCCACGATATCAAGCATATTTTTGAACCATACCTCAATTAATTCCCAACACATTAGGGTCATCGAAAATATTATATTAATCATATAAGAGAATTTTTTCTTAGATTTTGGCATTATAACATATGCTTGAATCCCCACAAATTCATTTTTGTTGTCGAATCAGGGAGGCTCCTAGGTTTCATAGTATCCAATGATGGGATTAGGTTGGATCCATTAAAAGTGAATGTTGTCCTGGATTTACCTCCTCCCCAAAACATTACCCAACTGCAAATTTTGAAAGGGAAGGAAAACGTTCTACACCATTTCATCTGCAATTACACAGAAATCATGAAAGGATTCATGAGATTGTTGTAGAGGGATGTCCCTTTCATCTGGGATGAACTTTCTCAACACTCATTCGACGCTCTCAAACATGATTTAACACATACACCATTGTTACACCTCCCTAATTACAAAAGATATTTTATCCTTTACCTATCCACCTCTCCTTCCAATATTTCCATGGTGTTAGTTCAAGAGGACGACAACGGTACAAAACATGTGATATTTTACTTTATTAAGATCCTTTCTAGTCCTAAACTTTGATATTCACATGTTGAGAAGTTGGCTTTGGTAGCAGTGATCGTTGTCTAAATATTTTGACACTACATCTTACTTCACAATACCACGTTTATTGCTAACTCGAACCCCATGTACCACATTTTGACTCCTCAAGTACTTGGGGGGGGGATTTTCAAAATGGATTGTCATTCTTCAGGAATTTGATCTCGAGCAATTAAATCATTGTTTTTTTCCGAGTTGATTTGCGATCTTCCCCATATCGATGAGGACACCGATCTAAGTGATTCCCTTCCAGATGAGTTATTGTTCCTTATTAGTACGACTTATCCCTAGTATGGATACATTCTCTTATATCTCTAGACCCAACACTTCCTCCCAAATATTTCGCGTTACGATCGACCTCACATTCAACATCATTCAAAATATTACCTTATTTTTTGTGACACTTTATATCATTGCGTTATTGATACTGTTCTACGACGTTGTTTGACCCATGAAGAGGATGAGCATGTCTTAAATGACTGTCACTTAGGAGCTTGTGGCGGTCATATCTCTAGGATGGATACAACCCATAATATATTACTTGTAGGTTATTTTTGGCCATCCATTTTTAAATATTGTATCGAGGCCCACCCTGGTCCACTACATCCCATCGTCGCCATCAGTCCCTTTGTGAAATGGGCCATCAATTTCATGCAATGTAAGCCTACCTCAATCGCAGTACATGGTTATATTATTGTCGTAGTCGATTATTTTACTAAATGGGCTGAGGCTATGCCTACATTCTTAAACAATGTCCAAACTACTACTCTTTTCATATTTAATCACATCATCTCTAGATTCGGAGTCCCACGAGCTATCATAATTGATCACAGATCTCATTTCCAAAATCAGATGATGAGTTAGTTGTGTACCAAATTGGGTTTTCGACATGAAAATCCATCCCCATATTATCCTAAAGCCAATGGACAAGTTGAATCCATCAACAAAGTATTGAAAACCATGCTTCAATGCATGGTGGGGGTGAACAAAACCAATTGGAATTTACAACTCTTCTCGACACTCTGGGCCTATCGAAATTCCATCAAAACCACCACTGGTTTCACACCTTTCCAGTTGGTATATGGGTTATAAGTTGTGTTTCCAATTGAATTTCAAATTCCATCTTTGAGACTAGCCGTAGAACTCCTTCCCAACACCTCTTCCGAAGAGGAACATTTTCTATATCTAATGAAGTTGGATGAGACCCATCGTGATGCTTCTCTCATTAATGAGACATATAAAAAATGTATCAAAACTCAATATGATAAGTCTGTCTAACCTCGCATGTTTGCAGAAGGAGATCTAGTCATGGTCTATGACCAAGACCATGATAAACTTGGAGCACGAAAATTAGAACCTATGTGGCATGGACCTCACATCGTAAAATGTGTGCTACATAGAGGTGTTGGAATCCATCTCAATGAGCCTCGTAATGGGATCTATCTGAGGAAGTAATATTCTTAGAAAATCTCGCATGTGTTCTTTGTACATTATTGTACCATATCATTTGGTTTGGTGTGTCTTTGATTTTACAAGTAAGGGTTTTGTTTCATCTTTAGCTACTTATACCCTTCTTTCTCCAGCTTGGACCATTTACCATTCTGGCAAGTTGCTAAATTCAGAAGGGATCTATCTTGGACCTCCAACCAATAATTTTGCAGAATATCATGTCGTAATTGGACTTTTGACCGAGGCCTCTTCTCTTAACATATCTTAGATAATTGTTAGTCTTAATTCCCAACTCATGGTTTGTCAACTTAATCGCTTTTGTGTTGTTCACAATCCAGTATTGCTACATCTCTATTTGAGGGTTCACTATCTCAAGATTTCTTTTTATTACATAGAATACTGACACATATCGAGATAAATTAATGTCATTAGAAATTCATTAGAAAAATATATGTTGGATTGGCATCTCACACATAGATGAATATTCAAAATCACAAAGCATAAATTAAAAACATCACATCATTTGAAAAATAAGTAGCGAAGAAAAAACTCATATATATAGATAGATAGGTAGAGAAAGTGTGCCATAACATCGTAAAAAAAGTACATAGAGGGGAAAAAACATAGGATACTATGGCCGTACATTTTCACATAAGACTACACTAAAGACAAGAGACTCTACTCATCTTCCTATAGTACATTGTGCTCATGGTAACACATCACTTCTCTAGCTACTTGCCACAACATATGGATGAGACTCTCTAGGACACCCATTGTGTGCCTTTGCAGGTGATAATGAACATCTCATAATCTCATGGAGGGGACACCCATGGTAAGCCCCCTAAGATTCATCTCTACCTCGCGGAGCCCTCCGACTCTGCCACCTTCCTCTGTCGCTACCTGAACACCAATGCATTGTCCAAATGGTGACATTCGGGTTGGATGTGTCATCCCTCAGACTGCATGATGAAAAAAAAATATGCTTAGATCCCTCATTATTCCACACAAAAAAAACATATATCATAAAAAAAATATACTTTTACAAGGTCACATTTTTTAATTTACCTGATGCATCCCACTGTGCCCCTTCAAGGACCACTAAATCTGCATTTCCTATGAAATCCATCTTGGCATAAAGGTAGTCTTCCATCATCATAATCGGTCTCCTCCACCATGTGAAGAAACCAGTCGTGAAATAAAATGATGAAGGATCATTCCCTAACCAAGGTGAAAGGATATTCCACCATTCCATTCTTGGATCGGATACAGGATACTC
The DNA here is from genome assembly GCA_010110895.2 of Picea sitchensis. Classification (NCBI taxonomy): domain Eukaryota; kingdom Viridiplantae; phylum Streptophyta; class Pinopsida; order Pinales; family Pinaceae; genus Picea; species Picea sitchensis. The sequence goes on from SNQJ01S0022523.1 coordinate 26,390, forward strand.
TATCCAAGTGACCTATGGCTGCATCAAGGGTACTCATTCCAGAAAGAACGATACGAAGAATTGTCCATATCCGAATTGTTTTTTCATTCCTGTTTTGCATCTCAAAATCTGATCCTTAACATTCACAAAGAACCCTGCACACCAGTTATATATACTTGGTTCAAGGCATTCGACCGTGTACCCTATTTAATATTTGGAATCTAGATGATTTGGGAAAATTCTTTCAGACGATCCAAGGAAAGACTAGTCAAAGTTGATCCCCAGTGGAGTCACCAATTTCTATTACAAAATGTTTCCCCTGCGAACATGTGAAACTTCTCTTGGATTACCAGACCCCTATACCAAGACAGAAGCACTACAAGTGGATACTAACATCCCTTTAAAATCACTTTAACCAATCGGAAAGAGAGAGAGAGAGAGAAAGGGAATGATGTACCTTTTTATGAAGTTTGTCCTCACTGCTTCCAATCCATGAGCTTGATCTTCAAACCCCCTGGCGCAACTTGATACCTGCAATAGGAAGAAAAGAGAAACAACTATCTCCTACTCTAGTTGATTACGTAAAAGAAATTCATCTACGAATATTAAATCAACAATAGACAAGCATATGCAAGAATACACTAGCTTGAAGGAACTAGGCCAAGTATATTCAATGAGAACCCAAAAGATAATACTTACAGACCATGAGTGATGCTACAAAAAAATCTCCAAGATCTCCTCATCTAACCCTTGCATGAATGAACCAAGATCAAAATGATGATACTTTATTGATTTCTTCCCCCCCTTTTCACCATGGAAATGCCTTCAATTTATAGGGTTTTAGAGGCTCAACCACTTTCAGTATTTTTGGAATTTGTTGAGGATATGGATCTATAGGTTATGATTCTTTCCTTAGATAGAGACATGGATTAATATTCAAGCCAAACAAACCCCAACCTTCACACACATTTGCAAAGATAAATTGAAAAAGAAGAAGCAAGAGAGAAAAAGTGGAAGAATTCTCATTAACCGTAATGAATAATGAATAATTTACACATGATATACTCTATATAACTCAATCAATGCACACTAGACGTGAAGCCAATGCACCATAGCAGTTTTATATAGTGATATGTACACACACCAACAGTTACGGGAGTGAATTGCCACCTATTTTAGTCTCTCGGGCAGTTACGGGAGTGAATTGCCACCTAGTTTAGTCTCTCGGGTAGTTACGAGAGTGGACTGCCACCTAGATGAGTTAACTAGTCTATCAGTCTTCAGTTAACTGAATGAAATAGAGTGAAGTGAGGAGGAGATCATGGAATCATGGGTAATGTGCTAGTCTGGTGATGATCCCAAGGGTAATGTGCATTAGTTGGTTATGATCCCAATGTTTCATGGTGACAAAACCAATGCATCATATAGACTCCACTCAACTAGTCAAACTGAAGAGAATATTATCCTAGAGGAATATTCTCCCTAAACTTTAGGAGACTGGATAAATACTAATAAAAATAGGAAAAAGAAATCCTATGTGTGTGTGAAGTAACTCCAACACCCCCCCTGAACATCACTATGGTGAAAATAAGGAATGGGTACTGGTAACAAGGCCATGTTAGGTACCCAAATATAGAAAATATATTGAAATAAAGTGAGGAAAGAGGGGAAAAATCATGGGAAAACACCCCGCTCAAGGTACAATGTACGTAAAAATAAGAACTGACAGTTGCTAGGCAATTGTGTCCTTCACTCCAAGACAACTTCACAGAGAATGGAACTTTTGCACAGTGAAGATCTTGGTGAAGATGTTTGTCATCTATTTTATTGAAGGACTAAACAATAGGTCGATGATCCCCTCATGTACTAAGTCTCGGATGTAGTGCATGTGGATCTTGATGTGCTTCGTCCGCTGCCTCTGAAATAGATCTCTGCAGAACTTTAGAGTGCTATGGTTGTCACACCATATGATGATCAACCAATGAAACTGAATGCCCAACTCAGTGAGAAAATGTTGTAGCCACATAGCCTGAATGGTTATGTTGACTACCCCTATGTACTCTTCCTCGAATGAATATAGAGAAATAGAATCCTACTTCTTTCTCTACAAACGGATAGGCCTGAAACCAATACTGAGTGAGTAACCAGATGTGGACTTGCGATCAATGTTATCTCCATCCCAATCAGAATCAATGAACCCGATGAGATCCAATGTAGAGTTTGTTGCATAATTGATCCCAAAGGTCATGGTTCCCTGTACGTATCAAAGGATACACTTTGTATCCTTCCAATATAGCTCATGCAACTCTTGCACGAACCTAGAATTTGCGCCAAATGCATAGGAGAGGTCTGGTATGGAGTGTGTGAGATACAACAAACTCCCCACTAGTTGTTTGTATAGTGTGTTGTCAATCAGTGGAGTGTCCCTGCCATAGTCAAGTTTGACTCCTGATAGGAAAGGAATCGGAGCAGACTTACAGTATGTCATGTGAAATATCTCAAGGAGATATCGTGCATACTTTGCGTGAGACAGTTTGATTCCCGATGCATCTTAACTGATCTCAAGTCCAAGGAAGAAGTGCAGCGAACTCGTGTCCATCATCAAGAACCTATCATGTATAATCCTCTTGACTGCAGCAATTGCTGAAGTCGAGCAACCGGTGATCAACAAATCATTAACGTACAAAACTAGGAGTAGAAGTGAATCAGTCATCCTGAGCATGTAAACATTCGGGTATGATTTACAACGTACAAAGTTCAGTAGGAGTTCATCTTGGCATACCATTCTCTCGAAGTTTGCTTGAGTCCATAAAGAGATTTCTTCAGTCGACAGACCAAAGATGAATCCTGCATAAAACTGTGGGGATGCTCCATATAGATCTCCTCAGAGATATCACTATGAAGAAATTCATTCTTCACATCCATTTGATGGAATTCCCATCCCTTGGTTGCCGCAATTTCAAGTGCCAAACGTATGGAGTCCATCTTCGCTACTGGAGCGAAGGTCTCATCATAGTCAATGCCATGCACCTGATGAAAGCCTTTGACAACAAGCCCGGATTTGTATTTGCTAATGTTTCCATCTTCTATGCTCTTGGTCCTGTAGACCCAACTACACTTGACAAATTTCCTTCCAGAAGGAAGGGGAACTAGATACTAAGTCTGGTTCTCGAGGAGGGATATGTACTCCTCCTGCATGGCAGATTCCCAAAAGGGATTTCTAGCATCCTTGCCATAATACTGTGGATATGAATACTGAACCAAGAAAATATGTCTAGAGGGAAATGGTTTAGTGGCAATGAGTGAAATAGAAGGCTCCTCAAAATCAGATCGAGTCCTCCTAGTATTAGCTGGATCACCAACAAGATCCCCTGCATCCTGAAGAGTAGTATGGTCCCACTAGGGCCTATGCTCTGTCTTTGCATCTACATATGGATGCACTGACTATGCATATGAATATACTAAATCTGTATCTGGATGATCTGAATCCTCTAAATCGAAACTCTCATATGAATAAGAGTCAGCATGTGCATGTTCATCATCTCTTACAGGTGGAAGAACAAAGGTGTCTACATGCGGTTGTTGAGGTACATGCGAGACACTTTCCTCGAATTGGACACTTCTCTCAATGATGAGTCGTTCTGAGGAAAGATAAATAAGTCTGTATCCCTTCACACCATTGGGGTATCCAACAAAGATACACTTTCTACTATGTGGATCAAGTGCCTTCCTCTTTTCAGAGGGAATCTGGGACCATGCACGTGAACCGAAAATACGAAAGTGGGTCACTTCCGGTTTGAGGCCGCTCCAAGCCTCGTAGGGGGTCTTATCCTTGACAGATCTATGGGGAGATATGTTTTGGATGTAGGTTGAACAATTAAGTGCTTCGGCCCATAATCTCTATGTAAGTGACTTTGCATGTACCATGCAAGATGCCATCTCTTTTAAAGATCTTTTTTTCCACTCAACAACTCTGTTTTGTTGAGGAGTATAGGGAACTGTGTGATGCAATTGAATCCCTGCATCATGACAAAGATTATGGATTTAATGATTGACATACTCTCCCCCATTATTAGTTTAGAGGACTTTGATTTTCTTTCCTGATTGTGTCTCAACCAGGGCTTTGAAATCTTTGAGGTGTTGAAAGACCTCTAATTTTTTCCTGAGAAAGTAAATCCATGTGAAACGTGAGAAATCATCAACCAAAATAATAAAAAACCTCTCTTTTTTTATTTATGGATGCAGAAAAGGGCCCATGAGATCACTATGGATCAGATCTAAAGGAGAGGAAGCTCTATGAGTTTTTCCTTTGTCGAATTTTTCTTGAGGGTGTTTTCCAAGAACACATCCCTCACAAATTACTTTGGAGAAATGGATGTCTGGTAGACCATCAACCAATATTTTCTTGCTAAGATGTTGCATATATCTGAAATTTAAATGCCTGAACCTTTCGTGCCATATCCTACTTCTCTCATCAGCATGGGTAAGCAGTAAAGCAGAATCTGGTTCAATAAATTCAGAAAATGTATATAATCTAGATTGATGATTTACCTCATCAGTAGAAACCCTAGAATTGGTTTGCATGTCATATATGTCCACTGCATCAGGTGTGAATATGACTTTCTTTCCGGTGCCATAATTTTTCATTTGATACATGGAGAGAATATTGACGAAAAATTTGGGAACGTGCAACACATTCTCAAAGCTTCTGTTGGTAAGTTCAATCCTTCCTTTGCCGATGACCTCGACTGGAGAGTTGTACCCAATCAGAATAGGAGGACCATTGCATGCATCCAATGAAGAATAGACTTCTTTTGTGGCAACCATGTTATGTGATGCTTCTGAATCTACGATCCAAGCATCGACAGAGGAGTTGATGGGAATCAAGGCATGGCTAGAATTTCCTTTCTTGGGATTCTGATCTTTTGGCTTCTTCTTCTTGGCACCCTCCAGGATGCAATCTCCAAGATTATTTTGATGAATTATTTGATTCATTAGATCTATTTTTTTCTGGATGCATGTAGATTCTGGATGGAATCCTTTATGGCAGTATGTGCATTTCTCCTCTTTTCTTCCATTTCCGCCTTTGGATCCATAGGCACCAGTGAAGGTTTTTGAGTACCCTTCCTTCTTCGTATTTCCATGATATTTACTTTTGTCTTTATATTTATATTTATGATATTGATGGCTTCCATCTTGTAGAGTAAGTGCATGCACCTTTGGGACCTTGATTTTTCCCATGTTGATGAGCTTGGTTTGCTCTTGTGTTAGGGATTCAATAAATTCCTCAAGAGAAGGCATCTTTCAGGTGGCTCTGAAGGTGAATTTGACTGAATGGAATGTGGATACAAACACAGAGAATTCAGGACCAAGTTTGGAGAGAATGGTGAGAACCATTTGTTTCTCCTCCTTAGATTTATCAACCCCGCAAGCTTTGAGTTGCAAAAGTAAATCGTTGTATTTTGTAAAGAAATCTTGGATATTGTCAAAGATTTTTGGATCCAATGTGAGAAATTCCACCTCCAGCGTGTATCCCCTCATCTCATCATATTTTCCAAAGATCCTTTCCATGGTTTTCCAGGCTTCATTAGGGGTTTTACAGGAAGATATGTGAAAAGGGAGATCGGGAGAAATGAGACTGCAAATTGTTTTGAATGCTTCATCCATTTGATTTAGATACTTGGATTTTTCTATGGCCGATGTCAGTTCTATCTATGTATTCATGGTTAACCTATACAATCCTCTGCTTCGAAGATGCATGACCATMTTCTCCTTCCATGTAAATAAGTTGTAAGGTGTAAGAATGAATTCTTTTGGGAATTCTATTTTTCCGTTGTCTTCAATCTTTGGTAACTGCAAAAATAATTTGRTGTAGATTTTCTTAGTAGTATGTCGGCTCTGATACCATGTAAATGTGTTGAAACTGCACATAATATATCTATCTAGAAAATACCACACACAATTGCAGAGAGAAATTGAGAAAGAAGAAGCAAGAGAGAAAAAGTGTAAGAATTCTCATTAACTATAATGAATAATGAATAATTTACACATGATATACTCTATATAAATCAACCAATGCACACTAGAGGTGAAGCCAATGCACCATAGTGGTGGTATAGAGTGATATGGACACACACCAATAGTTACGGGAGTGAAGTTCCACCTAGTCTAGTCTCTCGGGCAGTTACGGGAGTGAACTGCCACCTAGTTGAGTTAACTAGTCTACCAGTCTTCAGTTAATTAACTGAAACAAAGTGAAGTGAGGAGAAGATCAGGGAATCATGGGTAATGCGCTAGTTTGGTGATGATCCCAAGGACAATGCGCATTAGCTGGTGATGATCCCAATGTTGCAAAGTGACAAAACCAATGCAACATCTAGACTCCACTCAACTAGTCAAACTGAAGTGAAAACTGAAGAGAATATTCTCCTAGAGGAATATTCTCCCTAAACTTTAGGATACTGGATAAAGACTAATAAACATAGGAAAAACCTTAGGAAAAATAAATCATGGGTGTGTGTGAAGTAAATCCAATAGTCCCTTAAAAGAAGGTGGGATTCACCTTGATTCCCTCAACCAATAATTCTGCCCCCGTAAAGCTGAAGACATGGCACCATGGCACCCCCTTAACATGGTGTAGGGAGCACCGATGTTCCCTAAGTATAGGTAGGGTCGTGGTAGTATTCTTAAATGTCCAAATAATGGCCAAAATCCCAAGTAAAAAGGTAAGTTTTCGCTGCCAAATGATGGGGCTTTTACTTCCAACATGATTTAGGGGTTGTGACAAGTGTTTCTATGGTGTCGATTGAGTTGTGACACTTACTAAAAGTGTATGAAGCATGTTATGACACTTGCGACAGTTTGGGTGTGACACTTATGACACTTGCAACACTTAGGATGTGATGTTTGCACCACATGCAACACATTATGACACTTGCATGGAAATTTGACGTGTAACAGACACCCATCCAAATACTACTCTAGCCCAAGTGCGCTTAACTGTGGAGTTATAATGGGATCCATTGCATTAACTTTGTATTCATCATTACATTATGGTTGTAATTAAAAAATGGAGATGGCATTAAATTACACTCCCCATCAAATGGGTGAATATCATGGTTTATCAAAACCATGGGCTTGAAAATGTTGATTCAGTTGAAAAGGTGGATGGCCACCAAGATCCACCTGAATCATTGGTTGGAAAGGCCTAATTCATACGTTCACATCAAAATAATCCATCTTGGTTAAGGGTGAAACATTAAAGTCTAAAATTTAATAGTTTGAAAGCATTACCTTGAAAACCCAAGATATCTTGATTAGACCTTGTAA
>SNQJ01S0022523.1:65267-76740 GCA_010110895.2 Picea sitchensis
AATGGTTTTAATTCACTGACCCAGGATTTAGCATTTACTATTGGAATTTGCTCTTGGCATCGACTGATCAAGTAGCGGCATTGAATTCCTTAGCCAAGTGGCTAGCCATTTCTAACACCTGTCCTATGAATAAATCCATTTCAAGGGAACTCAAGCAAGGCCCCTCGGTGTTCACGTTATTTTCCCCCTCCTCTATATATTCAAAATCATTGTAGGTTAATGTTGGTTACTGGGTCTTCCTAGCAGAGAACGATGATTAAGTTTGGGATATTGTTAATTTTTATATTCCTAGAAATAACAGAAATAGTAACAACAAGAAGAAAATACGCAGAGGCACTGGACTATTCTTCCCCTAGCAATAGCAATCACGACTATAAATATGCCCTCTCAAAGAGCACTCTCTTCTTCGAGGGGCAACGATCTATAATTCTTCCACTTAATCAGGGATTGACATGGAGGAAAGATTCAGCCCTCAAAGATGGATCTAATCAAAATGTATGTATTATTGCTAAGCACACAAAAGTAACTGCTTCATCTTTTGATCTGAACCCACCATTGAGCTTCAAACCAAACTAATAACTCGAGTGAATGCAGGTTGATTTGGTTGGAGGATATTACTACGGGGGTGATAACATAAAATTTGGGTTTCCAATGGCTTTTACTATTACAATGTTAGCCTGGAGCGTGCTGGAATTCGGCAATTTAATGAACGAGGAGCTTGAAAATTCCAAATCTACGATTCGTTGGGCTACCGATTATCTCCTAAAAGCTACTGCTCAGTCGGACAAAATATTCATGCAGGTATGACCAAATGAAAAGTATAGTCTGCCCCATTAAACCCAAACATTCATAAAGATCTAACTAACATCCTACAAATTGAATGAATGCTTACAGAAATGCTTATTGTTTTGTGTTTACTAAGGTAGGTAATCCCAACACTGATCACAATTGTTGGGAGAGACTAGAAGACATGGACACATATCACACCGTTTACAACATCTATGCTCAAAATGACATGGACACATATCGCATTGTTTACAACATCGACGCCTAAAGGTCGATGGTCTAATGTCATTGGTGAAACTACTACAACAATTGTCGTCGCATCCATAGTCTTCCGATCATCTAACTTCACTTATTCACAATGTCTATTTGAAACTGCAACTCAGGTCAGGTAAAGAGCATTGCAGAATTATTTCAATGTACTTTGGTTCCTATTTGAATAAATGGATAGTGAATTTTACCATGCCTACTAACCCGTTCTGTTTGTCCTGCATAGCTCTTTGACTTTGCAAATAGATATAGTGGAGCTTATAGTGACATCCTCAAGTCAAGATTTTGCCTAATGACCTCAACTGCATGGGCTATGGGGGTTGGATAAGGCAAGGACAAAGATGATGCAACTAATGGGACTGGGATCTTCCCTTCCAACTTGAACTCAATATCGATCTGCATCTTTATTTGTGTCTGGATGTTTAAGTAAGTGATTAAGCTGTTGATTATGTTCGGTATGTTCCAGACTCTCCACCTCCCTTCTTGATAGTATCAACGAATGAATTCGAAATCGATTTCGGATATGAGCGTTGCGTAGCGCCTAGCAGTCTCAGTGGTAGAGTATTCAGGCGCAACAAGGATTTCGGATATGAGCGTTGCATAGCTCCTAGCAGTCTCAGTGGCAGAGTATTCAGGTGCAACAAGGAGTTTATCCCGTAGCGAAGGTAATGGAGGATCCCAAATTGCATGAACAATGGGTCTTACAGGTAAGGGATCGCGTACCCATCCTCATACTACTACAACTACTAGATTGAAATAAACAACATCAATGACAACACCTTGGCTAGCGTACCTTATAGTAGTGAAGGAACCAACACCAAAGAAGTAAGGGTCCAAGTGCTTGTGGCAGAAAGGAGATTATGTAACGTGGGGGCCTGTGTGTCTGGGTGTTTGGGGCTTGTGTGTGCATGCATGCAAAAGGAAGAGCACGTGGTGGATACCATGCACAAGGAAGAGCAGGTGATGGACACGCTAACCATTTTTGTCAGACAATAAAATTTGGGTGCAATAGGAGCAAGCGGAATTTGGTGAGACATGAAATTTGGGTGCAATAGAAGCATTAATGCTAAGTGTTAATGCACTGAACTTAGGTTGCGAAACAATGAAGAAGAGAATAAAGAAATTGCATATTTCACATTTTCCTCAAAAGTTAGGATAGTGAATGAAACAAATACATTGGGATGAGGGAAGCCTCCAATAAGACTTCAATTCTTACAACCAATAAGATTGCACATAAATAATGTTTTGCAATTTATTTAATAAAAAAAATTACCAACCATGCTAACCATGCTAACCATGCTAGAAACTTAAGAATATAAAAATTATATTAAAATTCAAACCTAAACTAATAGTCATTCAACGTCGAATCGAACACTAGAGTCATGCTTGCCTTCGATAGGGACTAATAATGAGAAGCTAGCATTGACCAAAGGAGTTTTTAAAGTGGATTCCTACTTCCTATGAATCATATAGTATTTTGGGTTTTACAATATTATATGTGTTTTAGATTATTCTATAAAGGATATTTATACTTCTTATTGAAGTATTTCTCCAAAAATACAATACACTTGTTTTACTTAAAGTGAAATCATACCCTATGTCTAATCCAAATATTATTCTTTATTAGATAATAGTGTATCTATTTTCTTTAATGTTTCGGAACTATTTCTAAAACTTAAGAAACAAATTTGTAGTTGATTTCACACCCTTTTGTTTTTAATCTTTTACATTTAAATAGTTTTAGTTAACACTCTATATTTCCATTCATTAGAAGATAGTTAGTTATATTTTTTTATTTATTTCTATTATCATTTAACAAAATTTAAAAATATTTTAATGATTATTCAAAGGTATTTTTTATTTATTTCTATTATCATTTAAAAAAAACTTAAAAATATTTTAAAGATCATTCAAAAGTTGTTGAGTCATTAATTTTAAGGGTTTTTCCACACCAAATACCAAATAGGAAAGAGTCTAATTGAACCCTTTTGTGGGTTAAACTCTTAATATTGATGTTGGGAATTTTGCCTCGTCAACATTGCTATACAAATATCTTAATACAATATTTATCTTTTTTGCAATTTGGATTTCTAAGCTTCTAAATCAGTTGAATTATCCCTAGCCAATTTGAAATATGCCACATGATTCACATGATTTTTAGGAGGTCTATCTATTCATTATGTTCATTCATTTCCTTCCTCACATTTTGGACTACAAATTATAAGGTGGCTTATGAGAAAGTCACTTCAATAGTGGTTAAGTCTTCATTCATTTCCTTCCTCACATTTTGGACTACAAATTATAAGGTGGCTTATGAGAAAGTCACTTCAATAGTGGTTAAGTCAGGGTAGATTACCAAGTCATGATCTTTATTCAAATTTCTATTACCAAGTCATGATCTTTATTCAAATTTCTATTTTTATGGACTTGCTTGATAACCTTTTATCTTTTCCTATCAAAGTTGACTAGTTTCAAGCTAGCCATATCTTGGAAGGGTTTTTTTTACCACATGAGTTTTTTAAGATCAAAGTCACGGGAGGACTATAATTTCCCTCTAGTGAGCACCCCTATATTTTAAGGGCTCACATGATCTTAAAATATATCCACTAACTGATCTACATTTTGAGTTTTGTGCTCCTATGATTATGCTTTCTTTTTCTTCTCCTCCTCTAACCTTCTACGCTCATTCTTCTCTTGTTTCCTTTTCATGTTTTATTCTTCAATATTGCTTCTATTTTCCTCTATCACTTGATTCACTCTTTTGTTTTCTTCTTCTAATCTAGCCATAAGATCTTCATCTTATATTTTCTTGCACTTTGCATTACCTTCTTTGGCTCTATATTCATGTTCTATCCTTTTTCTATGTTCTATCCTTTTTCTATGTTCATCCTTTCATCTTTTCTTTTCTTTTTCTACTTTTCTCCTATGAATGCGTATTACCAATACCTCCTTATAGGATTTGTCTCTTCTATACATTTATTCTTCCTTATATACTTCATGCTTGTATGGTCATGTGTGCATGCCCATTGAATCATGTTGGGTGACCACATTGAGGCAATCATGCCTCCTAATTATTTCTTCCTCAAAATGATATACTCCCAAGCCCTCACCATCTATCCTAGTAAATTTGGCATTGTTTATGCCATAACATCCTCTGTACAGAGGAAGATGAATCCCTAAACCTTTCTTGTCTTTTGTTGAGTGAGGCTTTGAATCCAAATAGGTAAGTTTGATATGCTATTTCACATATTAGTAATTTTTCTAGGATAAACGTGGGTAGTAGATGTGGAGGATTTGTGGCTCTAAATATTTTAATGTAAGTGGTGTTTTCCATTATGTACCAATCTCCTAATGAACCTACCACTTGCATGGATTCCTTTGCAGAAAATGAGTGTGTAAGTAGGAGATATGAAGTAGTCATAGATTTGTGTGAATTTTCTCACATGCTTGTGTTCACATAGAATTTGACAATAAAAATGAACTAGTGGATCATTTGTTTTCCATTGGTATCCTATCCCTGCAAAGACTATTCACAGTGCATACAACATCTTGTAAATACGAGGACATGATGAATTCTAGAGGGATCCTTGGAGTGTGGTATTTTTCCCTTCAAATGGAATCTCTCATGGTCATGGACAAAACAAATTAACAATTGAAAATCTTGCATGGTATAACAACTAGAGATAGACTTCTTTGAATAAGGTTACATATTTATTCTCATACAATATACTTGTTAGTGTGATTGTGTATAATGTATATATGTTAGATGTTGACAATTGGGTACATTCCCATTTGTCGTGATTTGAATTTCCTTCACTCCCACTAAATGACCTTTCGTAATTTCAAGATAGTTCATCCATGCTAACTTTGGGATTTTCCAAATTGTAATAAACTTCAAGACTCAAAGGCTGCAATGATCTGATAGCCTTCCCTTGATAATATTTAATCAATCTATTATCGATGATAACATGGTTAATCAACCAAGAAATAATATTTTTCCATGGCATCATGGATGATATGGCTGCAATATTATGTAAATGAGATTTATGGATGTTATAGAACACCTCAAGTTGGGGTCTTGTTCTCCTAGATTCAAAACATGTGCTGGAAAAGCCTCCTATTTGAAAATATGACAAATTTCTCCCAGATTGTTGCTTTTGTCCATGTTGCATCGAGTATAGCCATAAAGAGGTCCATGATATTTTTTGGTTCCAGATTCCATGGATGCATGTCTTTCAAGAAGAGCTTCTTTAATATTTTCTTTCTTTTTGGGTTACTTTCTAGGAGCAATCTTTTACCCTACATTTCACCATGTCAACAACTTCACACATTAACATTGTTAGTAATTATAACATGTGATTTTCCCATTGTTTCTCTATTCAAATGTCACTATTGTTATATTTGTAATGGTGTATTGACTATACAAATGTAACCTTGATCCAAATCAGATCCGACAAGAGCAATTAGCTATCGGAACAAGACTCTAAGATAATCAACACAGAGAAATTGGAGTAAAGGGCTCCATGCCATCATGATTGATGTCTAAATTTTGTATGTAATGTATTTAAAGTCGGGACGTAACTTATTATATAAAAATAATAATGATACTCTCATAATACCTTTTCCATGTGGGATAAAAGACAAGCAAACAAAGAAATGAAGGAGAAACAAACTGGAGAGAAGATGAAGCATTGGGGATGTCTGACCTTCCAGCTATCCTCTCATTCGACTCAACATTCTATATCATGTCTCCCCATAATGAGAAAGGGGTTTGTGAATGATGTAGAGAGGCTTCCCAAATGTCACTGAGGAGCATAAATATGTACCATAGAGCCTATAACTTGCCCATTGATGAATACATAAGAGCCTAGCCAAAGCTAAAAGAATGATGGTTTTTTTGTTTGGGTTTCCATGGCAATGAGTTTATGTGTGATGATTGATGTGGTTGTATTTGTTTATGAATGGTAATTGTTGTGCACTTTAATTTAATGGTCGTCTGTGTATGTTTTAGCAATGAGAACTTCATTTCAGTCATTGTTTGAGTTCATTTTTTTATGAATATGGCCGGTATGGGTTCGTAATCCAACCTAACAACTCTTCAGCAACAATCGTGCATTGAAATTTGAGTTGGGAATTGGGTAGAATTTGGAGTTGGGAATTGGGAATATCATTCACAGGCAAATTTATTCTCTTGGGGTTTTCTAATTTCGTTTTTTGGAGTCATTGGTACATTATCGACTTCGCTGGGAGGGTTTCCATTTCCCACAAATCTTGAAATCGCATATATGTGAGGCGATGAAGGTTCTGGGAATTCATTATACGGTTGAGATACATATATACGTTTTATGAATTCTCCTGCTACTTGAATTTCTTCCTAGCCATTTGTTTTGTTGGTTAATAATAAAGTGAGTTGCATATGTTTTTCTCCTTTATGGATTACTAGACTCGACTTCCAAAATGGTTTGACTCACCATGGGTTGCTGAAATCACCCCAAAACATTTTCTTTACATAGTTGGTTATCACATCCATCCTATACATGTTTTACATGTTGTCGATGATCAAATTTTCCCTGCATACTTTACCCACAATTTCTAGTTACAAAATCTGATTTTCAATGGATTTTCCTTCACGGGTGGTCGCCCAATCCACCCTTTGGTTAATTGTTTTTCCCATGGGGTTTTCTGGGAATTTGTTAGCCACAGTTGGACCATATATACGTTTTTATGAATTCTCCTACTACCAATTTCTTCCTATGCATTGTTTTTTTGTTGGTTAATATTAAAATTGAGTTGCATATGGTTTTCTCCATCGTGGATTACTAGACTCGACTTCCAAAATGGTTTGACTCACCATGGGTTGCTGAAATCACCCCAAAACATTTTCTTTACATAGTTGGTTATCACATCCATCCTATACATGTTTTACATGTTGTCGATGATCAAATTTTCCCTGCATACTTTACCCACAATTTCTAGTTACAAAATCTGATTTTCAATGGATTTTCCTTCACGGGTGGTCGCCCAATCCACCCTTTGGTTAATTGTTTTTCCCATGGGTTGACCCATTCTAATCGGGCTTCCCTTTTGGTTGACTTCCTTTCCCCATTCAATTGACAATAATTCTTAGTCGTCCCAATCCTCCCTCACTTTGACCGGGAGTATTTTTGGTCATTTTTTTCTCTCTCTTGGTTGACTTTCTTTGCCTCGACTCGACTTGCTTACTTCCAAATCTATTTTCCAAATCAACTCAACTTTCGGGTAGTGGATGTCATCTGTCTTTGAACCAACTTGAATTGTGGCATGATTGGTCGAGTATTTCTCGTCAGCCAAAGGGCTAAGTTATATTTTTTTTATAGAGAACTCTGTGTTGGTGAGATGGATAGGCTATAAGCCTCCCGTTTACGAATCAGATGGTATCATAGAAGAAGTTTGAATGCATTCAGCGAGACCTGTATGGTAAGTACCTGCAGTGTTTACAAAATAAGTGGACAAGATTTGTTTCCATGGCTAGAGCGAAGTAGAGCATCAAGAATGTTAGGGGAACATTATGAAGGAGAAGAGGAAGATGATCTCAAGGTCATGTTGGATTGATTTGAGCAGTGTTTGGCCACATTGACATCAATGGTGTCACAACTATTGGAATCGAAGAACAAGGAAACTCCATCAACATAGACCTTTCATGAAGGACCTAAGAAGGAAGAAAATAAGTCTGAGACAGAGCATAAGACTGCGCCAGAGATGGGAGAGTGCAACTACAACAAAACACATGCATCTTCTCGTGTAGAGGCCAAGGTGGAAATCAATCCATATGCCAGGGAAGTGGATTCTATCATGATAAACCAATGGATACAACATATGGAAGTGTACATAAGCATGCATGAAGTAACTCAAAAACAAAATATTGTTTTTTCTTGGTTGAAGCTTGAAGGCCATGCTTTGACATGGTGGGAGAGTGATGCAATAAGAAAATCACTAGGAAACGAGCCACCAATGATTGATTGGGATGTGTTCAAGAGAATGATCAAATCTCAATTTTATCCAATAGGGTATGAGGAACACCAACAAATAGTATGGAATTACTTTGGACAGAGACAAGGACAATCAATGCAAAAGTTTAGGACATAGTTCATGAAGAGAGAAATTCATATGGGAGACTCTCTCAAAAGTCAAGACATGTTGGTCAAGTATTTGGGGACATTATTACCTCATATTCATAGACAAATGACGTTATTTAGACAAACACGATTGATGAGACTAGTATTCAATCATAATACCTTGACGAAGACAAGTGGAAGAAAAAAACAAATCCTCACAAGAATGTAGGACCACAAGAGCAACAAAGGAAGAGGAAAAATAAAAAGAAGTGGAATGAGAATAATATTTTGGCAGCAGCACAAGAAGAAACACCTTCAATCCAACAATGTAAAGGATGAGATCAAAAGGGACACACAAAGGAGGATTGTTGGAAATTGCACCATGAGAAGCACCCCAAATATTTCCATAAAAAGAAGAAGAAAGCATTGATTTCAGTGGATGCCTAGGAACGGGTGGATAGAAACTTAGATCCATAAGGGAATATTAACTGCACTAATCTTTAGAAAAAGGTGGCACTAGTTGGTTGCAATCACAAGGAGGAGAAGGGGATGATTGAACTTTTGTGCATCAAAATATACATGAAGAAAACCAAGGTGGATTGTTTGTTCAACCCAGGTTCACAATCCAACTTGATGTCTACACAACTCATTAAGAAGCTTGGGCTGAAGACTCAAGATCATCTACATCCATACCCCCTGGGCTAGGTAAAATAATATGTGGAATTAAAAGTGAGCAACTAGTACAAATTTAAGTTTTCCATCAATGAAAACTTTGTTGATGAAGTAGTTGCAAATGTAGTCCCTCTAGACATATGTGGAGTAATCTTGGGAAGTCCATATTTGTACGTGAGGAATGTCATATTTAGAAGGAGAGATAAAAAAATATAGACTAGTCAAGGAAGGAAAAGATTATTCCATAAATGCACACTAGGACAAAGCTAATATATATTTGATCAGTGCTCATCAGGAAAGAAGAATCATGGGCAATACAAAGAAGTTTTTCTTGTTGTTTCTCATAGAAGGAAAGCAACAAGGAAAATGAAAAAAGTTAGAGATGAAGGCATCCTTGGAAGGATGTAGTGCAAATCAACGTCAATAACTAAAACAACTGATTGAATCCTACAGGGATGTGTTTAAAGAGCCTCAGGGACTTCCACCCAAGAGAAAGGTTGAACATGAGATATTGTTGTTTCCAAAGTCACCATTGCCTAACATTGGGCTGTATAGGAAGTCTGTCATTGAAGCAGATGAAGTAAAGAAGCAGTTGCAACAATATTTGGAGCAAGGAGTCATCAGATCCAGTACATCACCATGTGTTTCACCCATCATCATGGTGCCAAAGAAAGATGGGAGCAGTATAATGTGCATTGATTATCATGCCCTGAATAATATCACCATTAAGAATAGATATCCTTTGTCAAGGATTTATGACTTGTTGGATCAATTGAAGCAATCCAAATTCTTCACTAAGTTGGATCTTAAGTCAGGTTACCACCAAGTGAGGATCAAAGAAAAAGACATGTAGAAGACAACGGTTTAAGCAAGACAAGGTTTGTATGAGTGGCTAGTAATTTCTTTTGGGTTATGCAATGGACATGCAACATTTATGAGACTCATGAATGATGTGCTATGTATTTTCATTGATTATTTTGTAATAGTATATATGGATGAGATACTAATCTTTAGAAATACTTGGAAAGATCACTTCTCACATGTGACACGAATACTAGAGACCTTGAAGAATGATAAATTGATTGCCAACTTGCATAAATATGAGTTTGGAAACACTTCCTTAATATATCTTGGACGTGTGATTGGAGGAGGAGAGTTGAGGGTATATTCGAAGAAGATTGAATCCATCACCCAATGGCCTATTCCCACCAATGTGACAGAGTTCGGGAATTTCATGGGAGAATATCGGTAATTAAGGAAATTCATTATAAACTTATCCATAGTAGCAACACAAATACATTCCATAACTACCAAAGGAAATAACTTCCATAGGGGAAAGACACAACAAAGAGAATTTGAAGACTTGAAGAAGAAAATAAGCGATGCTCCAGTGTTAACCATGCCAAATTTGCAAATATTTTTTTAGCTAGAGACTGATGCTAGTGGATATGCATTAGGGGAAGTATTCATGCAAGGAGAAAGGCCTATGTGCTACCACTTAGAATTGTTTCATGGAGCAATGTTTGACTATCCCACGTATGATAAAGAAATCTTTTCAATTGTACAATCAGTGAGGATGTGGAAGCATTACCTATTGGGAAAAGAGACTATCATACAGACAGATCATCAACCCCTTCAGTACCTATAGAGTTAGAGCAAGATGCATCATGTGAGACATTACAAGTCATTAGGTTTTTTGTAGAATTTTCATTTGTTGATTAAGTACAAGAAATGAGTCATGAATAGGCTAGAATCCATTCTCTCTCGACCACCACTGAAGAAGATTGCAACAATTGGAATGATAATGTAGCTTGAGCCTTTCACTCATGAAATTCTGAGTGAAGATTATGAGGGAAATGAACATTTCAGAGGAGTCTATAAGTAGTTGAAGGAGATGGTAGTTTTTGTCATGAAAGGAAATGAGTACCACCTCCAATATGGGATGATGTACAAGCTGGACAAACTATGCATACCCTAGGACATAATATTTCATTTGATGAGAGAGGCACACACTTCTAGGGTTGATGGGAATTTTGGCATGACAAAGACAATGGTGAATCATCAGTTGTTGATTAAGGTTGGTTGTCATTGATGTCAACCCTTGAAAAAATCCCTGTAGAAAAAAGGTTTGTGTAATTGACCCAATATTGTCTGATCTAAAGATGACTCATTATTTTCTTGTCATGGTTGATAAGAAGTAAAGATGGATGAACTCCAAAGTGGTCCCCTTATGGTGAAATCCCTCATGGGAAGACGCTTTGCGGAGTAAGATAACCCACAATTAATTGTGTAATAACGATATCCTATATAGATAGTGCTTGTCATTCCATTTCCGGTGGTATGTGGAACGTCACATAACTCCTCACGATTAGAGAGTTATGGCCATGAGAAGTTGGAGACCCCAGGTTTGGGTAATGGACCCAACTTTGTTTGATGGATAAAAATATGAAATATGATATATTTTCATATAATACTATTCTATATGGATAGTGCATGTCATTCCATTTCTTCTGGTATGTGGAACGTCACATAAATCCTCACGGTTTGAGAGTTATGGCCTTACGAAGTTGGAGGACCCTCATATGTCATCTAGAAGCCCCAAAAGGTCAAAGTAGTCAAAGTGGTTTAAGAGATTTTAAAAGGTAAATAATAAA
>SNQJ01S0022524.1:4937-23875 GCA_010110895.2 Picea sitchensis
CGTGAATCATCATGAAAACACGTGACTCAACTATCTAAGTCGAATTTATCCACTTAAAGGCCAAATCGAACCCCCATAAACAATCTTCACACACACACACACACACACACACACACACATATATTAGATAAAAAAATGGGGCATTGACCCGATTTTTCACTCAACTTCACAAAGATTGAAGAAAAAAAAGAAATCTACCATTCTATAGAAGACCTAGGGAATGGTGTTGCAACCATGGCTATAATACCATTATGTAGTGCTCCCACTATTAAACCCATGCTTTTATTTATTTATTTATTATTATTATTATTATTTTTTTTCTGATACCATTAACAATTAAATGTGATAAAAACACTAATGCATTTAACAACATTTTTAAAACATGATTGTAGCTAAATTAACATCCCCACAACACTCTTAAGCCCAAAGTAAACACACAACGATTACAACCCATAAACAAGATAGTGAAATAGAGATGAAAAACACTTATCTTTTAACAATAAATGTGCAACCAACAACATAGGATGGACCTTCCACCCAACCATAGATTTGCTGCTGCTCCAAATCTCAACAACAAATTACCTGTGATCTAGGGCTATGAATCCAAAAGATAAGGGTTTCTCTATTGTCCACTCACAACCCAATATAACCCATAGCAAGTAAGTTTTCATGTAGCTATCCCAATCCATAGGCTCTCATCCCCTCAACCTGCACAACCCAAGTAATGGGATCCCCCTTCACGAAACATAGTCCTTAGGCCTTCCCACTTCCCTCTAGGGCTCCAACACAAGTTGGCAAGGAATATATTTTGTCGGGGACTCCAAGTCTCTGACACAAGTTGGCTAGGAATATCTCTTGCTGGGGACTCCAAGGATGCTAGCTTCTACAAAAGAACTCATAACAACAACTCACTGCTCTAGGGAAATATCTCACACAAAAATATCACTCTACATGCCCAAAAACCTACTTCTTCATGCGAAAAATAAAACAAGCTACCCACAACACCCATTATGGATGCCTTCAATATCCAACACTACACTTCCTCTCGTTGCTCCAAAAACTACATGTAAAAACTGCTCACAATACCCATACCCATACCCATTCAAATTTCCCTTTTACCCCTGCATGTTGACTCTTACATTCCCCGATGTTGATTGTACTCAACCCCTTGCTCTCATTAACTATGTGAAGTGACTTTCCACACCAACCCTCTTACATGTGTTTAATGATTAGGTATTTGATACACTCAAAAAGAAATTAGAAGATTTATAAACAATAATAATTTTAGAAAGTGGGTTGGGATTAATACTCATGAATATTTTCCCCTTGGACCCCCTCTTAGAACTTCTCCCTCTCTTGTGGAAACTGAGCCCCCCATTACTCCACATGTGTTTGTTTGCAACTGGCGTTACATTTTATCATATTATTATGATATACAATGTTTGCATATTACATATTTGGGCCTGCGACCATACATCGTATTTACATTACATATCGTTAATATTGGATTAAAAATAGGGATGTTATAGAAGAGGAGAAGAAAGGAGTTTCTTTACACACTTATGGTATGCAAGTATAGGAGCCAAGGAGGATATTTGATGAAGAAAATAACTTTTGGTTAGGAGTGATTCCTCTCTAGGAGGAGTTGGCGGTTAGAGTTTTTATGGTTTTCCTAGTTAGGGCTTGGAGGGATTTAAATTGTACCAGTTTGCAATACATTTTAGTATGTACATGTACCTCATATATTAAATATAAATTAAGTGTTTCAGTTGTCCAATAATTATGTACTTGCATAATTGATTTTTATATTGTATTGTCTTCTTGATTGGGTAATTTCCAACACGTGTTGTTCATGTTGATTTGACATAACATATGACTAAAATTGTTAAGTGATTTAACATATATCTTGAAGACAAGGGGGGAAACAAGAGAAAGTAGTAGAAGTAGCTTTCATTAGGAGGACAAAGAAGGGAAGTGAGAAAAGGAACCAGGAGGGTAGGAAGGAAGAGTCATGTCTAGGAAGTAATGATTTGAATAAGATGAATTGTTTTAGGTGTCACTAGTTGGGACATCATGCCAACTAGTGTCCAAAGAAGAAGGGGAAGGATAAATAGGTTGTAGTTGGTACCATAGTAGGGGTGGATGAGGGATCATCCCAGTTTGGTACCACCTTCTCCATTGTCTCTTGTTTATCTTCTAACACTATTTCAAGTGTTGAATGGTATATGGACAATGGGGCATTGTGACATATGATTTGTGACATGACACTCTTCAATAGGATTCAAAAGGAAGAGGGAGGCACGAGTGTGGAGGTGATGATACCACTTATCATGTGAGATGATTAGGCTTCAATTCCTTCCAGATGTCATCCAATGATCTTATTGAGTTGAATGATGTTCTATTTGTTCCTATTTTGAAGAAAAATCTTCTTTTAGTTTCTTGTATGGTAGAGATTCAATATAGAGTCACATTTGAAGGACAATGTTTCACTATCAGTGATTGCAGTCTAGCTAGTTTGAGGAATTTGTCTAGAGGAGTGGTATATGGTGGCGTTTATAGGATGATTTCTTATCCTATGGCACTTTTACATTCTGACGGGAAGTTGGATAAGCCTTCTAACCTTAAGGAGGCATATCAAAGTATATATGGCAGGATGCGATGGACACATGACAAAAATACATTGGGGAATCAATAATTGATTCTAGCCTTGTAGTTGATGGGAATGTTGTAGAGTACACTGACAACATTGTTAGATTCTCTTAGGGAGAGGGAGTTGGCCTTGATGTTACTCTTGCTTCAAGATTCTATCAAAAAGAGGGTGGTGACTTTGTTAAGGTTGTTGATTTAGCTACCATAGATTTTGAGGTGCATGGGTGAGATACCCATGATTACATATTGTCAACACACCTGCATGGGTGTTTGTTATACCATGAGCTTAGTATTTCAGGATGGATTTGATTTATGCAGTTGTCTATAATTTTGATTTTTATATATCTGATCCGCTTGCCTTGGTATTGTATGGAGATGTGATAATCTTTACAGGATGTCCTAGACAACCCATGATGTCATGTCAAAAGACTTTGGACCATGATGTTGACTTGAGGGATGGTGGATTTTTGCATGTTGATGATGATATGGGATTATGTTCATTCAAATTCGTAGGTGGAGTATTCTTTAGAGGTTCAATATGTTATGATAACATCTTCTTTCGTAGGATACAATGAGACTTCCATAGTTTATAGGATCTATATTCCAACACATCGAGATATTGTGGTGAGCCGATATGTGAAGTTTGATGATGTTGTGAGGTCCTTTAGTTCATAGATTTATACTTTAGAGATTGAAGGGATTGGGAAGGTTATTATTCCAAAGGCAGACCAAGAGGTTAAAGTAAAGTCAGATGCAAAGGAAAATGAGGTGATATTGGGGATGGATATATCCTCACCTTTTGCACTAGTCCATAAGAAACTGAGATGAATTTATCAAACATTGAAAGATGCATATGAGGATATGTAGGAGTTAATATATCCTCAAGAAGGATGAATATACCATGTAGGAGATATGATAACCATATTGTGTTGACTTCTTCCATTTAACTTTAGCATGTAAGGTGTGATAMCTTGATGGAGGATGATGTTTGGGTTGATTACGAGACTGTATTAGGTTCAAATTTGTAAATGACATGTTTGGTTGGATCGCAGAGGGAGTAGGTTGGTGTTGGTGAAAATACTTTCCTCATAAAGCATAAGCATTAGCATTTGGGATTACCCAGAAAGTGTTTACACCATGCTAGGAGGTGCTTCATGTGTTGTGGATGCATGGTGTATGGATGACCCTTGGTTGTTCCATGCTGGATAGACACATTGGAGTTGACTGGATCATTCATTACTAGACCTTATCTTGGTGCTTGTATGACATTCTTCTTTGGAGTTTCAAAGAACTATGGAGCTTGGTGACCTCTTCATGATTCCCACATAGATGTTGGATGGTTGCTTGAGAGAATGACTTGTTTTAGAGGAGGAGCATTGTGAATCTTGGAGGAGGGCTTTGAGCTCTAGATGGAACAAGCCTATCTTCTCATAGATAGGTTGCTTGTAGTGGATTAGGTCCACTATTATATTGTTGACCTCCCTCACCTATAAGATAAATAGAGGGAAGAGAGAGTCATTTAATATCATTATCATTGTAGTACTCACTCTTTGTACTTGTCTTAGAGATATGTCTTGTAGGGAGAAATGCACAAGGGTTCATGAGGAAACCCTAGAAGAATATAAGAGAGGGAGATATATTTAAGATGATACTTGATCTCATGGATTCAGTCACCACTGACTTGCAATAGAGATGTGAGGAGTGGAGTGCACTCACGAATTCTTTCCTAATTTAATTCCATCCAAGTTTTAGATGACTCCCCACAAGAAGTTCATCTTGATTTGTAGTTGTTTTGGACAAATATCACTAGGTATTTGAAACACCCCATGCTTTAACCCCTTAATGTGGCAAGTATGATCACAAAATACTAGTGATTCCAGGTAGTGAACCACCAAATGCGTGTCCTTATACACATTATTTTTCACAAAAAATGAGATTGAAAAGATCATTCAAGGAATTTTTGGCGACATGCGTGATATATCCTAACAATAGTCCCTACTCTTCAATCATCATGGTGTTAAAATAAAGAAGGTTGATGGTGCATATGTCTAGATTTTCATGCTTTTAACAAGTTGACAGTCAAAGCTAAATTTCCCATCTAGGTCATTGATGACCTCTTGGATGAGCATTAGGGTGTCTAATTTTGCACTAAGCTGAATCTCCACTCATGGTATCACCGAATTTGAATGAGAAAATATACATTTCTAACAATGAATTCCATACACATGAATAACATTATGAGTTTTTGGTGATGTCTTTTGGTCTTTGTAATACTATTAGTTTTCAGGTTACTCCATAAGTGTTTACACCATGTTTGGGGGTAATTCATGAGATTTAGGGCACATGGTGTATGTTTAACCCCTATATGGTCCACGATGGATTTGGATATAGGACATAGCTTACTTAGTGGTTTCTTGATCTTAGTTGGGTCCTCGCTTGAAATTCTTTTCTAGGGGATTGGAGATCTCTTAACAACCTGAGTGATGCTTTACATGATCACAGACACATGGTGATTATTGCTTCCTAGGAAAACACCCTACTTAAGAAGATGAGAATTTTTCATCCTAGAGGACAGAATCAGACCATAAATAACATGGGGTAGCTTGGATTCCTATATGGAGGCTTGGATTTGGGTTGATGATGCTTGGGTTGCGACAATGTTCATGAAGGGGTAGTGGACCTAGTAGAGTACATGGCTTAGAGGGATTGATGGATCCTTTGGAGGCTTCTCAAAGAAGCATTGCAAACACCTTATGGAGAACCCTTTCATTTGGAGCCTTAATTATGACAACATCATATTTGAGCTTGACATGCGTACCGTTGGACTGTAGCACTCCACATGTGTCAGCTTACATGTGATTATTATAGGTTGTTTGTAAGGGCATTGGCCCATATATGTATTGTTGGTCTTCGTTACCTCTCATATATATATATAGAGGAAGGATAAAATCTATGTGATATTATAGGTTGTTTTAGTGCTATCATTCATATATGCATTAAGTTGGTCTCTCGCTACCCTCACATATATATATATATATATATAGAGGAAGCGATAAACCTTTCATTCATTATCATCAACATACTCTTATCTTTGAACTTGTATTCTTGAAGTGATTCACTAAGGTTCATGGGGAAAAAATATGAGAAGTTATAGAAGGGAAGAAAGACATATTTGTTGAGTTTTCTCTGAGATTGTTGGCTCTTGTTCTGTGAGATAGATGTTGGATACGACTTTAATCCATTCACATTCTGTACAGATTGGATCAAGAGAGCAGTATCACTCCTCCCCTCTCTGGATATTCTTTTACAGGCTTTTATCTCTAGAGTTGCTACAGGTTTTTTGCTTCATTGGAGCATATTTAAACTAGGTTAGGGTTTTGCACCTTGAGATTTGGATTTTGATGAAACTTCCTGTTAGCGTTCAATGAAGTGAAGAAGAATAGGGTGAGACATTATCTTCCCTTGAAATATATGTTTGTGTGATGCATGCTTGTTGGATATCCTTGGTATGAGCTAGGGTTTTCTTGGTTTTCCTTAGCTAGGATTTTGGAGTGCCAATGGATTGTACTAGCCTTGTGAGAAGGATATGGTATGTATATGAACTTCATATTTTGCACATTATTAAAGTTTTCAATTGTCCAATATTTGTGTAATTGAAATTTGATTTTCAACCATCTATATTCTTCATGGTTTGTAATTTCTAACACTATATGTGTTTCTGAATTGACATAAGGGTGATTATGTTAAGTGATTTAACATTATAATTGAAAATATAAGGGCAGATTCATAATTGTATTTAAACTTGGCATAAGCATTTTTAGATTTGGTTTATGCTTGATAAGATTTCCCTAGAGGGCTAAAACTTAGTGGAACACTTTTGTATCTTTTCTCTTGGAATGTCTTAATGAATAAGGCCATTAAGGATTGAAATATTACCCATTGTTGTTGTTGTTGTTGTTGTTGTTTTGGTTATATTTCATAATATCCCTAAGGTTGAAATTTCATAGGGTTAATAACCAAGAAGTGTTTGAGCAATAAAATTTTGGCGTCATTGCTGGGGATAAAGCCCATTCCCTGGGTAAACGAAGTCTGGCTTCAAATTTTGGTGAGTAAGATTCAAAGATTGATTAAGTTGAATCACATAGTGAATCTATTGAAGGGAGAAAGATCAATTCCCTTATATAATTAAGATGTTGGGTGCTTGTAAGGTGAATCAAGTATATTTGTTGGCATTCCTTTGATTATTCACCCCGATGACTCCACTATGGTTGAAGTTTGTTGAAAATGGCTCCATGGGAATTTCACGAGTAATATGATACTTTTGATGTTAAAGGATTTCCCAGATACCCAAATTATTATTCTCCAAAATAGTTAGATGACCTCCCAAAATACGATGGTGATCCTTCATTAACTGGTCCTCACATTGTGAATTTTCTAAGATACATTTTGGAAATCAACGTGGCACACGAGGATGTGATGATGGAACTTTTTGTATTGTCTTTTGGGATGAAAAAATGTGATTGGGTTAGACATTATGGGGGTCCAACAAGTATAACTTCCATGGGTATTTTATTTGAGCTTTTCTTTAAATTACGGGGTCCTCATTTTCAAGATTAAAAAGTCCTTTAACGACCATCTAGTTACCTTACAAGAGAACAAGGAAGATGAAGTGCTTGAGACTATTAAAATCGAGGAAACATTAAATTTTCCCATTGATGAAGACCAAGAATATCAAAGGAACATTGATGAAGTATCCTCTCATGATAATTTTGACGAAGGTTTGTCCACACAAGAAGAAATGATATGGTGCTTAGATGAATTGATTGAACTCTTTAATAAAGGCACAAGAGTGATAGATATTCTATTCAGTAACTTTCAAAGGAATTCTTCATATGAGTTAGGGCTTGAAATAAACATTAAGATTGAAGCGAATACTTCCCTCTTGGAGTTAATCAAGAAACACGAGTATTTGACCCTTGAGTAAAATGTTTCCACCTCAGCTGAAGTTCAACCTCATGATGAAAGATACTCTCTTTCCTTTGAAAGTCAATCACTTGGTGAACGCATTAAAGAATACTTACTTCATGAAGATACAAAAATCTATGAAGAATGCACAGATGAACGATATTTTCTAGCAGAGTCCCTAGAACAACCATGTGAAGAAGATTTGGATAAGAACTTGGAATGTGAAAATAACTATTTTTTTTTTGTCTTATCCACATGAAGTTGAGGACATAATGAATAATATCTCTTGTTAAAATATCGAGTCTCATGATCCATATTTTGATGATGTTAAAAGGGTGAATTAAGAAGAAATAGTTGACTTTCCCTCATCCCATGAAGAAGAAGGCCAATTACTTCACGAGTCTATTCAGGAAGGCGCGTTGGAAGAAAATATGGATCAAGTTCAATATGTGTGTTTTGATGATGATGAAAACTTAGCGGCTTGCACCCCTTTCCAAACTTTGAGACTTTCTGATGCATCCTTTGACAATTTGGAAAGGGAGTTTTTAGAAGTACCCTTAGAGCAAGAGCATTCTAGTGGGTCTATAGATGAGGACTACAAAAATATTTTGTTTTCTTATCCACATGAAGTTTATGATATCCATTTTCAATATATTGAGCTTGTTAATCCATCATTTATTTATGTAGAAGAGTTAAGTGTTGAAGGTTTGGTGGATTCTCCCTATTTCAAGAAGATAATAACCTGGGTATTAGAAAATTTGATGATATTTTCTACATGGGAAGATCTAAGGAGGATATGAGATGTGTTTACTTTGAAGGTGATCCCATTTATGATATAGACTATGAGAGTGAAGTTGACATGGCTGAACTCAAACTCTACGAAGAGCCCCACTTAGGAATTTTTCATGAAAAAGATGAGGTTGACTTTGAAGAAATATCCATCATTATTCCCTCATACTTGGATAATTTTTCCCACCTTGGAAGACTTAAGTGGGATGCATGATGTTCTTACTTTAAAGGTGATCCTATCTATGACATTGAATATGAGGATAAAATTGTGGTAGATGATGTTGGACATGATGAGGAATTTAACTTAATTTGTTTTGGAGAAAAAGCAACTAGTCCAAGACTTAAAGATTATGGAGTGACTTTTCTCTCTCTCCATGGAAAGGTTATCACAAATGTTGAGCATTCCTTACCTTGTGCCTTAAAATTCTTAAGTATTTTGATTCTCCACGTTTACTTTTCACTCATGAATACTCTTCTTATTTACCTTTGTTCTTTGAGTGCTTTTACCCTCTCGACCTATCTTTGACTTATTCTTTTCCTTTGACCAAGAATGACATAGAGATTTGAAAAATTCCATTTAGATCCCAATTGGAGCCGCCTTTACAACCTTTCCTCCTTAATTTTTCAAGTAAAAACAATAGGTTGACCCACTCTTATAGTTACATTATCCCTATTGACCTTTGGACGGATGAAGTTTGCAGAGGTATAAATCAACCTTGGAGCAGTTTGGGTCTTGACTTTCATATGTATAACCTTACTTTGTTTCCTGACTCAGGAATGACCCAAATCCTATCAGACACACATGTAATGCTTGACATATCCCTGTTTTGTCTAATAACCAAACATAAGGGAATGTTTCCAACTATTGATAAGATCCATGAGTGGTTGCATTGGATTTTTTATTTCACCTAGCAGCCACATCCTTTAATTAGCCAGTAGGGTAGGCATGAACCAACTCCTTGAGCAATAGTTAGAATGCATTTTCTTTCCATGCATGATTGCTTGTCATTTGAGTGTTTACTTTCATGCATTGTTTGATTTGCTTGATGTATACTGATTTACTTGAACAAGTTTTTGCATATGATTTCACTTCATATTTAGACTTAGTGAAATTTTTTGATTTAACATAATAATTCACTTTTATTTTTCTAACCGGGGTGGTAGATTCACCTAAGAATTTTACGTCATTCGTTGGATTCCATAGTGTGTAGGTCATAGGTCTGTGAAGATTATGGAGTTCTCATACACTCTTGCATAGAGTGCATGTCCCCGAGTAGGATCCATATGTTACCCTCTTAAGGGTAACAACATTTGGATACCCTCACATGGGTGACATGTTGATGCTTGCATGAGATATCATGTATATCTTCGTCAGATCTAAACATATTCCTTCCTTTTTTCTCCATTGGATACATGATTGTGCTAGCTCATTTGTAGTGTAGCTCAATTCATTCCCACTCCTTAAATGTTATATTCACTTTAATGTGGTATGGTATGGTCAAGTTTACTTAATTTACATTCCATGTATTAATACTTTGATGATATAACCTTTTGGCTTGTCATGAAGTTGTAAACACTTAACGATTCTCGATTAGCATTTCATAATGTACATAGTTTTATTACTTGCTTCATAGTACTTTGGAGAACCTATTTTGTATTAGAAGTGTGCCATCTCCTAGGATAACTTGTACCACTAGGTGTTTATACTAGATAACACTATCCATGTCCTAACCATGCTAACCACTTTCCACCTCCCTAGTATCATTCATTCCATCCACATAATTTTTTTTTACATCTTGTCATGTAATGATTTCTCAAAGGTCAAAAGGAAAGGTCAAAGTCAAAGCTTGAATCAAATAACACCACTAAGGCTAAGAGGTGAAGAACAAAAGGTAAGAAGAAAAAGCCAAAAAATAAAACTTGAGCAATGACTCTTACTAAAGGCTAATTCCCCTTGTCCCTGGTTATCTAAAGAATATCTAAAGAATAGGGACTTGTTCAATAAAGTGAACACTTAAAGAGAAAGGATAAAAGGGGTAGAAAAAAACATGTCGAGGACGGTAACTCAATGATAAGCTCCCCCTAGAAGGCTATTATAAAAAAATGAAAAAATATGACTTGTGCATGTCTAAGACTTCGAATGTCATCACATGGAATCATTCCCCTTCCCTTTCATCACTATTATGCATTAATTGCCTATATTTCACCTAAATACTTAAGAAATATGTTTTTTTCTTAGGATTTGATTCATGTATAATGGTTAATAATGTTCCCCTAGGTAAGACTTAGGTAAGTACTAAAATCAACCCCCTTGTTATGTTTTGATAAGAGATTGTCACCAAGTGCCACCAATTAATCTGAGAGGCTAGAACCATCATTTCGAGTGAGTATTATGCCTTGGAATACATGTACCAACTTGTGGGATTTGTGACATTGCTTTGGGATCTGTGATGTTGCATTGGGATCCATGTACTCTTATATTGTCACATCTGTAAGACATTGAGATTCGTGACATTTACAATGGAATTTGTGTACTGCATTGAGATACATGTCATTGCATTGGGATTTGTGAAAGCACATCATGCCATGACAGGGATTCCATGTCACTTGGACCATGTGTATGCATCCTCATTGCTCAATTGGAATCTCCACAATACATTCCTACATTGTTTACTCCCCTTTTGCTCACACATGGGCTATTCGAGGCATTTTGAGGTTGATTGCACATTTTGATGATGATGAATTGGAAACTATGAATGCCATGGCACATTTATAGACACTTACTTGGAGGAGCGTTTTCCTTATAGATCCCACACATAAAACTTATTATTATCTTTGATGGGACGTCTCACACATGCCATATGACATCATCATACTTTGTATGTGTTCCTTGGATAGGGGTAGACATTGGAGCTACTTTGGACCATTTGAATTGACATTTGACTACCTATTCCCACCATCTTCTAGAAGGGGCACACCTCTTTGAGCTACATTATACTATATTTTTTACCATTTCTAAAGGGATATTGTCTGCCATGAGAAAATATAAATGTATTTTATTATTATTTTATCTTTGCTCGTGGTTTTATTAAAGAAAATGGTTTCAAACCAGATTTTTCCAAAAAATTCTAATTGTATACGTGCTTTGCTTTTCTAAGAATCACATACATACACTACCCTTATATAGGAGTCAAGTGCATATACAAGTTCTAAAAAAACACGTAAGTGATGGGTAATATATGTGCTTTGTAGAAGGCGCAACCACGTATATACGTGATTTGTAGAAGGAAAAAATGCATATAAAATTTATACACACTTCCTATCGTGATACAGGGCACATATGTAAGCATATATATGCTATTTTCTAGTGTACAAACTGTGTATACCTCCAAAAAATTACTTTTTTTTCTTGTTTTTTCAGCCTTTTTGAAGCCCTATTTTAGCTAGTATGGGGGTCTTTTTTTGAGGAGTTTGGTCTTGAAACTTTTTGTGGCCTATAAGAGGTTGGTAAGGACTTAAATTTGAATGGAAAACAATTTTTCTTGATCCATCTTTGTCTCGCTTTTATCCCTTGGATTGCATGACTATAAGACTAGTCTTGTTCTCAAGATCTCGATTTTCTGGTCACTATTGTGGTCATTTTGAAATTTGAGTTTGTATTTGAGTTTGAGACTTTTCTTTTGTGATTTCCTTGGATTTTTCAAGCATATATATTTTTTCTTTTTTTTAACATCTTTTGTTAGTTTTTGCTTTGGTAGAAAGAAGAAAATGAAACGAAAAAACCTAGTTTTTGCTAGTTAGGTCTCTTTCTTTCTTTGCATAGTTTTGCATTGCTATTTGAAAAAGAAAAATATATTAGCATAGGATTTTGTTTTATTCTCATCTTGAAATCATTTAAAATACAAATAAAAAATTAAATCCTTTTGTTTACTTCTTTCATTTCTCTTGAAAGTTGCATTGTGCATTTTACATCAGGAAATGAAAAATTTGCATTTCAAGGTTTGAAGGATTGTTCATGCATTTTTCTTTTTTTTGAAACTCTTTTTCATTGAAGGATTAGTGTAAATTTTTATTTGCAAGTGTTCTTATAAGTTTCATTTTTTGCAAGAGTCTCAAACATCATTCAGTTTCAGTTCACACCCTTGTGGAGTAAATAACAACCTATAAAATGAACGCTAACTAAAATCAATTAGATATTTTCATTTTATTAGTGTAAACAAACAAGTTTAGGTTAGGACCTTAGTTTAGTTTGGAGAGTTAATTTATCTAAGGCCCAAAAAAAACTTAGGAGTCTGAGTTAGGGAGTGCAAAACCCAATTTCCCATAAGTATATCTGGGAAGCTCCTTTCACACAAGAGTAAAACACGAGGTCACATAAAGGAGAGTTGAAGAGATAACCCCTCTGAGGCTTAACTAAGCATAGTGGATTGAGCGTAATTGGTTTTTTTTCCTGAAGTGACATTGAATCATCTGGCATCGGTCCTCTATGAATATTGACCATGGTTGAAGTTTTCTTGAAGTGACACTGGCCTTCTTGGCGTCAGTCGTCTGGAAGCTTCGTACCTAGTTTGATATTTTCTGAATTGACACAGACCGTTTTGTAGATTGTCCTCTGCAAGAGATTCAAGATTAGTTACCTTTCCCATACGTCCAATCCTGACTGTCAATTGTACCCCCTGGATGTTGACTACAAGTTGGTGACATTAGTTGCTTTTCATAGGGATCTCATAGGTGATTGCGGGGGGTTTCCTGTGGTACTTGGGGTAGATTTCATATCACACTTTTCAATACTGCTGGAGGGTGCCTTGCGAAGCATGGGTGCTTGCAACATATAAGGTTGGTCAATGGAGGTCGAGATAAATGCTTCTCACTCCTTCATCTGCTAGTTCACAAGACTTAATCAACCGTGCCTTTGTCTGGAAGGTCCCTTTCCACTTTTTCATTGCTTTGGACTCAGGACCTTATCCACTTGGGCTGAAGATTTGGAAAAGTTGTTTTCTTGCGATGTTTCTCTTAGGGATTTTTAGTGGAGTGTTGATTTGTATAGTTTGCCTTAGGTTGTGTCAATATCACTACTTTTGGATCATTGATTCAAGGTGGTTGACCAACCACTCCATTGTTTGGGAAGGACCCCTGGTCTTTCTCTTGAAATCATGGAGCCACCTCCTAGAAGGAATGGGTTTTCACACCACTGGTTCACCAGAGTTAGTGTGTGAGACTTTTATGGACATGAGAAATCCCTTAAGGGATGAACCTGTGCATAAGAAAATCATAGCCAAAGTTCTTGAGGATACCAACCAAGAGACCCCTTCCCAACGGGATTCTTGTGCTTTTCTGTTCTTTGGAAACATTGGTGCCCCCTTGATGGCCACTTTGAACATTTCTTGGTGGAATGTAGGACTACTGATTTTGTTGTGGACCACTTTGAATGCCCCGAACACTCTTGATGATTATCAGATAAGCACCTTATGTCAGGGGCATCGTATGAATGTTGATCCTTTACCTTCCGCAACTATAAAGTTTACTCCTTGTCTTTCTTCCTCTTCTGGTGAAATTATTGCTACTAATAACCAGAAGTAAATAATGAATATGAAGAGGAAGAGTAAGAAGAAGTCACCAACCTATGCTAGCCATGTTGTTGACCTATCACCAACCTTTGTGAGTCATGCTAGGGGCATGCAACCAACAGCTGCGAGTCACACTAGAATCACAAGTCTAGTCATTGCAAGTCATACTAGCATTATCTCACCAACCTCTGCTAGTCATGTTGGAGATAGGTCAACAACCTCTGTGAGTCATGTTGAAGACATGCACCCAGCCTATGTAAGTCATGCTGGGGGAAAGACCCTAGTCATTGCGAGTCATACTGACATCAAGTCACCAACCTATGCAAGTCATGTTAGAGACCCGAAAAAAACCTTTGATAGTCATGTGAGTCACATCAACAACCTTTATGACTCATGTTGAAGACAATCATCCAACCTCTGAAAGTCATGCCTGGGGTGTTGAGGAAAAGGTATGAAGAACCTCACTCCAACATTTTCGAATCTTACTAAGCTAG
Organism: Picea sitchensis; assembly: GCA_010110895.2. Taxonomy (NCBI): domain Eukaryota; kingdom Viridiplantae; phylum Streptophyta; class Pinopsida; order Pinales; family Pinaceae; genus Picea; species Picea sitchensis. Next base: position 19,402 of record SNQJ01S0022524.1, read on the forward strand.
GGTAAGATAGTTGGGATTATCACCCAAGGTTTATTGACTAAGACACAATTATCAATTGATTCTCAAGCAACAAGTACAAGGAATCAATGCTTGTCTTTTATAATTAAACAATGCAAAAGAAGAAAGTGAAAATTGTATATGTATTGTGTTTTGAGGATTAATGAAAAAATGAAATGCAAATATGAAAATAGTATCAGAAAATACACACGTGAGACCAAAATCAACAAAGTGATTTTATTAATTTCATTCCAAGTTATAATCATAATCCCTTTTCAAATCCTTGCGAGGATATGGACCAAGATCATATTTAGAGATCTTCGATGGACACCATACAAAAAGACTCTGACAACAAGAGAGGACTGAGACTTGAAGTCTGGATCAAATTAGCCACAAAAATATCATTCAATGACTCTACAAAATATTCCTTATCAGTAATGAAATCTAAGTCATATACAAATCAAAATACACAAACTATCAAAATCATATGATCAACCTTTCATGAATAAGCTGCTGAAATATGTATCTCAATCCTTGAATCTTGCTATCTTCAATAAGACCCTTCCGTCAATAAGAGGGTTAAAACTCTAAGATAACTCAAAATGAATGAAAGTAAATAATATCACAAGAATAAGAGGAGATCTTATATCGGAAAATTCTTCCTTATTCTCTCTCTTTTGTCCCTTCCTTTGATCATCTTTTATCTTCCTCATAAGAAGTTGTGGTAGTTTCAAACATAGACTAAATATTAGTTAGGGACAAATAATAATAATAATAATAAAATAAAGGGTTTATTAAATAACAACTAATAGATGGGACCCATAATATTTTAAATCTTTTTAAGATTGATTCTCTCCTTATCGCTCCATAATTGATTTTAAAAATAAATCATGCCACCTCATAAATACACACATAAACAATCACTTGAATATTCCCTCGTGTTTCCTCAAAATTATCCATGTATATATAAAATAAATAAATGTATCATGCCACCACAAAAAATAAATAAGACTGGTTGTCAAAAATAAAGATAATAGTACCAGGCTGTCCCAAAAATAACCAAAACATACAAATTGTCCTGCAATAATCAAAAGCCATATTTACTATGAGAAGCAATTTGCTTCTTCCCACCGCTTGTTGCCTTTTTTGTCTTGTTTGCAGAGTCGACCTTCTCAGTGCTTGGTTGATTGGATGCACGAGGCTGCACCTCACAGAGAGTTGGGGACTGTTCATTATTCTACTGGGCATGAGAGGTAACTAACTGGGAGGATTTACAATAATATTTGGCATGAATGAGCACTTTTTTACCTTTGCTTGAAAAAGGTTTAGGGATGGTTGTATTACGTCTCTTGCTTGCCTGTGAAGACTAAATAGGGGATGCAATATGATCAATTTACTGGGCGTGCTAGTTGTGTGGAGGTGGAGGAGGCAATGTCAATGAAACTATGGGCCAACCACGATGATGAACTGCAGGTTGATTGACAATATCTTGCCAACCATTATTAATAGGGACCTTTGACTGGAGTGAGACATGAGGTGGAACATGGACATTTGAAATATTCTGATGAGGTTGGTAAGGGGGTCTCTGTGGTCTAGGATGTGGCTGGAATACTCCTTGACCCACCAGGTTGAAGAACCTAGCTTGAAATAGATGATTCAACTATTGAGGATAAACATCAAAGTGAATGGAGAATCTGGGTCTCTTGTTACCCTGTTGCCAAAAATTGTTTCTGCCTCTGCCTCTTCCATGGCTTCCTCTGCTAAAGAAACTCATTGTCAACAAACAAACTTAGATCAGAATATAGAACATGAAAGACTAATCAACCATCAATTAACTTTATCTAAAGATAAACTCAAAATATTGGATCTTATTATTTAACACACAAGCATGCATGCCATTAATCCATTACTCTGTATACAATAATCAAATTCATTTTTCCAATTAAAATTCACAATTTTCATTATCTGCAACAAGGATATTTAATGAAATATGGGATGTGATTTGGGTTTATAATGAACAAAAAGTGTTATTCATGAAAATGAAATAAATGATTACTGTTCTAAAAAATTCCCATTCTTAACCAATCCATTTTAATAATCACATCATCTTCATACTCAACTGTAGGTCTCGTTAATAATGCTCATTTTTCTAATTCATAACTTCTTTTCAAATTAGAGGGTTCTATAAAACCATATTTCTTTTGGAATAGAACATGAAAAAAAATGATTTTGGGAAAAAATGAGGGGTTTATAATTTGTGTAAAATAAACTTATAGAGGGAAGTGATAATGATCAATGTTATTTCCACATACAAATATCATCCATCAATCAACAACACATATGATCAATTCAAACCTTCAAAATAAAACTCTGTATTTTGTCTTTTGGATTCTTAAAAGTTTAATTCAAATGTATCAACAAACAACTTGAAAACTCCTCCTTATAACTTCCTGTAGTAAGGATCATATAAACTTTTGAAATTTATACATTTGAACCCTATTTTTCTCAAAAAGTATAACTATATCACAATATTGAATTTTCAACCATAGATCAACGCTATACCACATTCATAACTATTGTAAGTTGTCACCGCTCTATATATCAACCATATTAACTTACTAATCGAACGACATGGGATATGAAGTCCATAACATATATGAATTTCACTCTAAGTCGGGTTCATTCACACTTTGCATGTGACAACCTTGTATAATACCATATGCGATATATATGTGCATGGAACAAAGTTGACCATTCTTTTTAAATATGTCACAAGCCATGTTAAAATATATAACTTTAAAACTTATAATCATAGTGTTATAATTCTGGCGCGAAAGGCCTCTCACCCTTTTCCTTTCTTTTAATCATGGCGAAAAAACATTTAATGCAAAATGAGGATAAGGAGTCTCATAAGTCTCTAATGAAGAAACCATTTGTGCATATGAGAAGAATAAAATACCACACTGTATTTTAATCTAGCCATTTGTTTGCAGGTCATATTTATTTCTCAAAAAAATAAACAAGGAGTGAAATCAACTTAATACAACTTCTTTAAGGGGTCCCACCTACTAGTTAGATAATATAGTAATAGAAACAATATAGTGCATTGCAATATTTTGTAGGCAGGAATCCTGTTGCACAATTTTGCATCAACAGGGGGAATGAGTCTAGTCACTGCTAGTCATACTAGACAAACGCCAATAACCTCTGTGAGTCATGTTGAAGACCAACACCCAGTGTCTGTAAGTCATGTTGAGGGAACGATTCTAGTAACTACTAGTCATACTAAACAAACATCACCAACCTCTGCAAGTCATGTTGGAGATCAGAAACCAACCTCTACTAATCATGTCGAGGACATCCCACCAACCACTACAAGTCATGCCAAGTGAATTGATATTGTTGAGAAGCCTAGACGTATAGGACGTAAGCCCAAGTTCCCTTGTAAGCTTTGCGAGGAAGACCACCTTACTCATATGTGCCCTAAGATTGAAGTGGAACAAAGATTGTGGTCCTTGTATGCCGACCCTTCTAGTTATGAGTGATGAAGTGGTCATGCCGATGCAATCTTCGGTCGACACCACTCTCATGTTGGAGGGTGATGCATCTCTTGACCATGTTGTCTCACATCCTTTTCAACCAATGGTTGAGGAAGTGGTCACACCGATGTAATCTTCGGTTGATCCCACTCTTCTCTTGGAGAGTTACTAGTCTTCCAAAGTGGTTGAGCCGACATAATATTCGGCTGATCCCACTCTTCTTTTGGGGAGTGATGCGTCTTTCGACTATGTCTTTAGCATTTCCAGTTCAGTGCCTTCTGAACAAGGGGGAATTCCACTCTCTTCGAGTATGCTCCCTCCAAGTCCTAGTATGGTTTCCTTTGATTGGAATGATCTTGAGAAGCCTCACCTTTCTTCTTTTGCACCTTTCCAGATAACGGTTCTGGTTGAATCTATGTTGAAAGACATTCGTCGATGTATTGTAGATGAAGGATCCTCTGTAAGTATTTCAACCTCCTCGACTTGGCAGGCTTTGGGTTATCCCAAGCTTGTGTCAACTACCAGTGAGCTACTGGCTTTCGACAGAATACCTAGTGAATATCTGGATATTCTTCCTCAGTTTCCTATCATGTTAGGTGGGAAGACTGTTCTAGTCGATCTGTTAGTGGTGCCATGCCCTTTAGAATTTAATATGTTTCTTGGGCATGATTATGTTTATGTTGTTAATGCTGTGGTGTCTACACTATTTCGTGTGATTCATTTCCCTCACAATGGAAGCATTGTCACTATTGATCAACTTTCATCCGATAATCACCATCCTAGTTCGATTTCAGCTCAGGTTTCCCATTTGTGCATTCCTAGTGTTCGAGTAGACTCTTCCCCGCCATGGGTGAATTATGTAGCGTCTTATCCTCGATGTTTAATTTCTCTTAAGATGGGATCTTTACAGTTATGTTCACCTTCTCAAGACAAGGTCT
>SNQJ01S0022524.1:27181-40135 GCA_010110895.2 Picea sitchensis
AGTGTCTATCTTTTTATTTGGAAACAATTTGTCACCCTTGAATAAAGCACTATCTTTGAGTCAATATCTCAATATTTTGGGTTTAGTATGGCTTTAGAAGAATTTTCTCATTGTTGAGTATAACCTTCACCAATTAGTTATTCTTCCATTCATATGGAGCGTCTCTCGATGCCTCCTATATCATAGATGTATCCCAGTTTGTAATCCATGCTGCCTAAGTCACATAATGTGTCGTTCTTTTTTTCAAGGGAAGTTTCAGCCTTTCCAAGTCAACCTTCCTGTGTCAATCAATTACGTCTAAGTTTCACAAGTATCTTTGAACTTCACTCATGCTAGTATAGAAGGTCCCCATTGACTTCTTGTTGGCGGGTATGCTCTTATTGAATCCAACACATTGCCCTGAGAGTGTGACCTAGAGTTGCACCGTGGGCCTATTTCCATCATTGATAGGTGACCTTGTGCTCAACAGATGACAAACCATCATTGGTTGCTGACTAAGTGATTTCACTTGTGTTCAACATCAATAACAATCATCACACATAGGGATTCATGTGGTACCTTGGTTTCCAGTTGACCCTATTGGTGGATTCCTTGTCTTTGTCAGTAGTCTTCATCATTGAATACTATTCAGAGAGTCTTTGTTATGCGCTATTCCATTTGGTACATGTCGGAGTTGTATCTCAATGTGGTCCTTACAATATTTTCGTTCGAGTCCTTCCAAATCTTTGGCCTTCTGCTACTCCTCGTGTTGGATGATGGGGGATGCCTTAATTCCATCCTTTCAATGGATCTATTCCTATCGAATTCAACATATCTTTCTATGGGACAGAGATCTAGAGTCATTTGTAGTACCTTGGGTCTTGCAGTCATCAGTGACAGGTTCCCTCTCTATTGACAGTGGGAATACATCAATGTCCCCTAATCGGTAGATTGTATCAAGTGTTCGACATTGTCAATGTTTCTATATGTTTTCTATTTAACCAGGAACACACGTGCATTTTATCTTATCAACCAGGGTTTCCAATATTCTTGTGAGATGTCATGCACTATATGTGAGGGCTACAAAGTATTACTTATGCTAGTTTTCTAATATGCTCCTAAGAAAAGGAAATTGCGTCTTTAATCTACAAATACAAGTGACATTTTGGAAATGAAACACACCACTAAGTTATATCCTACTTTATCCATAAGTGTTGTAAAACCATATTGCATTCAGTTATTCGATCCTCAAGATCGAACCTTTGTCCAACAATGCTTCGTTTTGGTATATTTGGGATACAACTTAATTTGAATTAGAAACTGCATTGCAGGAAATCAAAACACACCACACTTGCGGAAATGCAAACACACTTAAGTTAGCATGAATGATAGTGATAGTTAAAGTAGTCCCTAGTTCTGTGAGGTAATGCATAATGCTACCATGCTCTATTTGACAATTTCTATTATCATTTATCATCATGCATAAATCTACACTTCTCATTTGATCACAAATTAACAAGTAAATGTAGAAAATAATATAATAAAGATTTTAAGCTACGAAATTACCCAAAAAAAAAAACATTCAACCTATGGAAATAACCTACAATTCCACAAGTTGTAAATAAAATAGAACAACAACAAAGTAAAACTAGATGCTAAAATAAATAAAATTTATATACATCACAAACAACTATCTACAAATCCACAACTTTTGTTCTCTAGAGTGGCCCCCCTCTAAAGAGCGGGGAGCTGGGATTATAACAACACTTAGCAAGTGGAAATCAACACTCACACATTCAATATATAACCAACAAAGAATGCAAAGGTATTAGCGCTTGTTAATCCTTGTATTTTCTCACTTAGAAATATTGGGGTTAAGATCTAGTATTACCTTCATCTACTGGTATTCAAACTTTTCTTTAGAAACAACATTTGATCAGGACGAGGTTGTTTCCCTCCAAGTGCAGGTGTAGACATTGGTTCAGTAGTGATTTTTTTGTTTCAGTCACAGAGCTAGATCAGTTCTTCATGGTTCAGAGAGACAGATTGTTGCTTTCAGCTAGTTCCCTATTTTTTAGGAGACAATGTTCGGAGACTCACATGACATTTTTTAGCACACAACATTGTTCTTGGTTGCATTATCAAGCCAATGAACCCTTTTCGAGATGTCATATGAGTACTTTCTATTTTTAGCAGGTGGAGATTGGGAGGTCAGACGGTGATTCTAATTGCAATTCCGGATTCCTTATGAAAAATTGAATCCGATGAGTATACACACATTGTATTTCAAGGAATTTCTATTTTTAGTAGTGTTTATTTTTAGACATGCTGTTTTTGGTAGTGGTCTCCTGATGGTCTTGAACACATTTCTGTCATTTCCAAATTTTTAAAGAAACTGCTATTTTGGGCATGTCTGTTTTTGGCAATGTCTATTTTTAGTAGGAAATGACACATGACAATTTCTAGAAATGACGTGGCAGTTGGTTGGATGTTTGGATGAGTTGGCGTCCACATTGGATAGATAAGTCATGAGGAGAGGAGGGAAACCTACCTTTTTTTCTCTCCATCCTTAATCCTCCCACCCACAAAAATCCCTATATTCTCTCCCTAATTTCCCTCTCATTTCCCCCTTTTTCTCCATTCGTCCCACCAATAAAGGGGCCTAAATTTCCTCAACCACTTCCACAAATCTCTCCCTAATTTCTCAATCCCTATTTTCTCTCCCTAAATTCTCTCCCATTTCCCCCTCTTGACTCATATGTCTATATAATCAAGTAGATTTCATTGTACAAGGGTTGGACATTCGACTTCAACAACTCTACTATTAAGAAATTCTCTCATTCTCCTCTCTTCTTCTAGCTTTCTGTTTGTATGTAAGGATCACTACTATACCAATTCTTTTACTTGTTTTCTTGGTGAAATCAACTTCTGAGCACTTGCAGAAATAAAGTTTGACGTTCTTGTACCGAGCCTTCTCTCTTGTTGGTATAATTGGTTGTGAAATGTTTATTTTCAGAAGTTTGATATCATTTTCTGCACTTTTTTCTTGTTGATTTATGAGCTAATGAAACAAGGATTCCACCAAAAACACTTAAAAGTTTAATTTTCTGAACTTGCTTGTTTGAAAAACATTCATAATCCTCTTGCTTTTGTTGCTGTTATATTGCAATTTGTTGTTGTCATTTTTTCTTATTTTGCAGATTTGCAGGTAGTGGACAATGAGCATAAAGGCTAGGGACACCCCCCTATGGTTGGCATGCACCAACCTAACAGACTAGGAATTTGTTAGTGACTTATAGGGGAAAATTTCCTAAAATTAACATATTTTCTATGCAATCTTCTCTAAGTCATATCATATCTGATTTTGAGTGCTAACAAATATTTTTTAGTCATTTCCAGATCTGATCTAAGGTGCAAAAAATTGCGTTAACAAATTGGAGCCGTTGTCAGGGAACTTGTCGTCATCCCTTGGCCATCTAATGACACTGGTGAGCATTCAATCATTTATTTTATTTTCAAACTCACCCGACGAATCTACTTGATACAGGTTTGGCTCCACTGGGGAAATCAAGGAAATCCTCTAGGCTCAACTCAGGTCAACCTATCTTTCCAGTTCTTGACGAACTAGAGCACCTGTTAAAAAAAAACCCACCATTAGTGCCCAAAAACGTACATATTTCTACTAAAATCATTGTTGTTGCTTCTACACCCCACGTGAAATCTCCCTTTGTTTTAATCAGTAGCCCAATGGTAAGTATATCGACGACATCTTCGTCGGCATTGGTAAACATCTCCCCTTATCCTTTAACTTCATCTCCTTTGTTTTCAAGCCCGTCTCATACTAAAATATGACATGAATATTTACTTTGACGGTTTATGCTCCATTGGATTTAAATCAAATAACTGGGCAACCTCATGCTATGCCTACAGGTGAATACAAGGACCATCTTCCCAAATTTGTGGGGAGCAACGCCATTTCGGTTGAGGATTGTTTGAATGTTTTCCTCAAGTTTGTGGATGACTTAGAGATTGAACATGAAGATGTTCGTGCAAACCTTGGAAGGAGATGCATGAGCTTGGTATAAATCTCTCCCAGCGAGAGCGATTGATGGATGGGAGTCTTTTCAGATGAAGTTTACTGAAAGATGGGCTCATAAACATGATAATTCGCTCCTTCTCCAAGCCTTTTCTTCACTTATGAAAGTTGAAAATGAAACTGTCCTAGAATTTAATACAAAGTTTTCAAAAACATATTATAGGATTCCCACTACTGTTAGGCCAAATGCAGAGTTTGCTTTATTGTATTATCAAGAGGCTTTTGATGGTTCGTTCAATTTTTTTCTTAGGGAAAAGGAACCGCTTAATTTGGATGCAACTTTCTTCGTGACAATCAAGATCGAGAAAAACATTAATGAAACTTAGAAATTGCATGCCCCCTGGACAAATTATTTGACCCCCAAGGGAGAAGAGCTCAAGACTCAAAGAGTAAAACAAGTCAAGAGACCAAGGTTGAAAATGAAGTAAAAAAACAAGAGCTCCCGTCCAAAATTGTGGGATTGTTGAATGATCTCAGCAACAAAGTTGTAAAAATGGAAAATAATATGCAAGAACACCAAAACATGCAATCAAACCAAAGGCACTTCCAATAGAAAAAACAATTTCAAAATCCAAAAAAACCCGAGGAGCATAAAGTTCCAGTGCTAATGATGAGCACCAACTTTTTGGATCATTTTTCTAGCAGCCACTATTGTTGGGCTTATGAACTTCCCCACAATGAGGAGGGATGCACCATTTTCACACGTATTGCATACTTGTATGCCCCTAATCACAATGCAACATTTTTTGAAGGACATGATGATTCACTGAACCTCTTGTCTAAGTTAGAAGATGTAATCATCCCATAGATTTTCAATCTTTCCAATGGTAAGAAGGAGGTAAATCAGAAACATTTGCTTCATTTAAATTATGAAATTGTTAACCCATGCAAAGCTAATGTGAAACCCAATAGCATGACAAATCTAGACAACCAAATAACTCCAGAATGTATCCAAAGGGATGAAACCAAGGCTGCTAGCATGATTGCTAAAATAACAAAGACATATGCTAGAAATGGAAAGGTTCCGACCAACCAAGTAATAATAAAGGACCCACCTATGGTGGTTGCCCCAAATCAGATTGAAATTGCAAACTTTTCTTTAGAGGGGGAGATAACAAAGATAAAGATCTCGATACCTCTCAAATGTTGATGATTGTAGCTATGTGAGACATGATCCAGCTTACAAACCTATGAGATGTGGATCATTGCAGCCATGAGAAGATATTCTCCAACTTAAAAACATGAGAGAAATCCTCTGAAGAGGGTATGTGGTTCCTACCTGAGACAGATCTGGAACATAGAGATGACCTCATCCATTCAGAGAGTTGAGAAGAACTCCAAATGATTATAGAGTGGGAAAGGCGATCTGTTGAGTTAGACGTGCCTGTGGCCGAGCATAAGGTGAATGTATGAAATCCCAAAGTGTTGGGTGCATCGTCATGAGAAAATAAATGAAAATGATGTATTAACCTCCTTTGAGCAACAGAGTTGACGAGAAACTCCAGATGACTCTCCTGTGTGAGGCAGTGGGAAAGAAGATCTATTGAGTGGATGTGCCTGTGGACGAGCATAGGTGAACGTGTGAAGATATGGTTCTTCTGTGTAATGCAGTGAGCCAAAGATATGGACATCCCTATGGATGTGCTCCCAGTGGATGAGCACTAGTGGGTGTATAATATCTTTCTCTATATTGATTAAGAGTTAGACCTGCCTGTAACCCTAATTGTAATGTAAAGGGTACAGGTCGACCCCACCTTAATGTAACTGGTAAATAATGTAAAAGATAATTAATCTAGTTAAATATTAATTATATTATAAGCTAGTGAGGTTGGCCCTATTGTGCCAATAGACACTTCTTTTGACAGGTTCAAGTTAGTATAAGTAAAGGCAAATTCCCCATTGAGGAAACATATCTTTCATGTGAGTTTGAAAATTTCAGCAAGTACACCTTCTTGGGAAAATTGCACACCTCTCTTGGGGGCTAGTATTCTAGGGCTTGAGCATCCTCTTGTGTGCCAGGGTTTATCTTGGTGGGAAGGTCTTTCTCTTAAGGAATATAGAAAAAGATTTGGCTAAGTTTTCTTCCCTTGTTGAGAAGGGTTTCCCAGGATACTTCTTGTGTTCTTGTGCATGGTGCTTCTTCTTGTGATATTGGTTGCTGCAACATTTATGGTTATGGTTAAATGCTAAAAATGGAATGAACTTCATGCTTAACCTAGCTCATTGAAAAATCAACATCAAAGAGTTGATCCACATGCTGGGACAAAAGGAGGCAACCCATAGATTCATCAATGCATGTGATAGTATAAATCTTGCAGATGAGAACCCACATGTATACTTGGGTATGGATAAGAATGAAAATGACCCCACTCCTTTCTGTAATTCTTTGTTGGTTAATAACCTGATTTTAAGGAATTGCATGTTATATTCGAGTGCCTCTGCTAACATTATGACACTTGAGACCATGCATGAGTTAAGCTTGCAGATTACAAGACCATAAAGGAATGTGCAAACAGTCGACGCAAGGGAGATACATGAATGCATGGTAATCAAAGACCTCCAAGTGTGCTTACATGTATGCCCTTCGAGATAATTTGTTATGGAAATAGTAGTGATTGATTGACCAATCAAATGGTGCATGCTTTTGTCACAGAAATGGGCTGCAGATGTTGGAGGCAACATTTAGATGGATTGGTCTTATGCATATATCTCGGTCACTCCTACCTACAAAGCAAGACTTTTAAGAGAGAAAATAATGTTGCACCATGTTGAAGATCCAAAGCAAATGGATAACGAGCCTTTGTTTCTAGATTTGAATGAGACTGAGTTGGGGGCCTATACCATTTCAGAGTTACAAGAATATTTTCTTGTACCCACACATGCACTTGAGGATGAAAGAGTATGGACTATGCATTTTTATGGTGCAAAGTCTAGACATGGAGCAGGTGCAAGGGTTATTCTCATAAACCCCTTAGGTATGATTTTACCATTTTCTTTCCATTTGGTTTTCAATTGTACTAATAATGTAGTAGAATATGAAACCTTGTTGCTATGTCTTCAAAGAGCAAGGAAGATGGAAACCAAAAAGCTAAAAGTGGAGGGAGACTCTGAGCTCATAGTGAACCAAGTGAGGATGAGGTGTGAAGCTAAGAATCCCTGCCTAAGGAGATACATGGATGCAATATGGGATGAGATCAAATGCTATGATGCATTTAATATCACTGCAATCCCAAGAGTGTTCAACAAGTTGGTTGATTCAATGGCAACTACGACCACACTATTTCAGCCATGTGACCCTTATTCATGTGTCAAATACTGGTAGAGGTATCTTTTCGTCCCTTTGTTCCCGATAACATTGGTTCATGGCATATTTTTGAGGATGAAAGATAGATATGTAGTTTCCTGAATTGCATAAATGATTTTTTGACCATGTGATTGATGAAGTACAAGAAGGAGAAGAGCCTCCACTTATTCAGTTGAAAGGAAATAAAATCCCTAGAGGTTTGGTTCCCTTAGAAATATTATTTGATAGACATGATGCTTTTATTGGTTTTAAACATTCATGTATGGATCCACAGGTGGTGGAGGTTGATATTGGGTCACGAGAGACACCAAGAATCATCAAAATTGGAAAGGGATGTTTTACAACAAATTTTGCCTCACCCCATGCAACTTGCTTGGATGTCCTTTCCATTTCCCTATGCAGACTTGAAGTTCCCTTTTGTATCTTCCAGAGCTAAAAAAACACTTTTTCCCACATATACGTGCCATATCAGTTAGAAAACAAGTGTATATGCAGGTTGCTCCACTACAACCCATGTACATTGGGTTTGGTGCTCAAAATTAAGAATTATGTTGGGTTTCCATGCCATGTCACAGGATCCATGATCCTTGATCTTCCATATACTGGAAACGCTCCGACTCGACCCTTTAGTTCCATTTGAAGGATATAAAATGAGCCATATCCAAGCCTTGGAAAAATGAGAGAATTCAACTTTGAGAGCAAAGACACTCTGAAGAAATTTCACTTCATATTGATTATGCATTCCTTTATCCTTGAAAGTTTGAACTCATTGTTCAACCCCCAAGCTCTTCTTTCTTCGTGATGGAGAACCTCATTGTCTCCTTTATATGAGATTTCCTTTGGTGGAGGCCCAACTGGAGGGACTTAGTTTCTCGGTTCCAATATGTGCCGTTACAGAAGTTTGTCACCTATATACTTCTGCTGATTATTTGAATATAAATACTATTTTCTCGTCCAATTGATATCTTGCAAAAATTTGAATTATAATTCCATGGGAATATTTTTCATTAATATTAATGGATTATGTTAATATATATGCTAACAATATATATCACCATATGCTTATGTATCTTGGTTTTTGAGGACAATTTCCAAGTATAAATCTTTGAGTTGTGTGCTCAACGATGGTCTTCATCAAATGTTCGGACAATGTAGGCTCTTAGCCTTGTCTTGTTAGCATTTCATTTATATAACATACTTGGGATTAGAGTTGATTTCTACGTGTCATTCCATCTGTTGTGGTTTACCCCATGCCATAGAGATATTTTCCTCGTAACAAAATTTGCGACCATTCGGGGGATTGATCTTCTTTTTTGGGGTTTGGAGTGTGTTCTGCATGAGTTTCCTTGTTGCCTGATTGCTTGAAAACCTATTTTTACTTTGCATCTGAGTTTCTTGTCTTAATCCTTGCCCTGTCAATGTTTTACAATATATACACGATTTTTCCCTTGACATACGTGTACATACTCGAGTTGTCCTTCCTTAGGGGGCGTACATATGCGACTTTTGTTCAAACAGTCCTGTACATCAACTCTTTAGTCTTGCTCACTGAGTTTGGTGTTTGTTGGGTGAGTTTGGTTGGTTGATGAGTCTTCTTGGGTCTCTGTCCTAACTATTAAGTGCTTACAAAGTTATAGGAAACCGTCTTATTGTTGAATCTTTGGGCAATATTCTTTCTTATCATCTTTTTCATTGGTTGTCCTTGCACCCTGGTCTGAGTTTTTGCTTCTTGGTATCCTTCTTGGCTTGTCTCTTTTTTCTTGCAGTAGGGTCTATATGTGAAGATGCGATTCAATCCTTGCATTTTATTTTCTTTATATCGAAAATACAAAAAACATTTGCTCATTTTGCATTATGACATTTGCTCATTTAATTACTTTGCATTGATTTTGACACATATGGAGAGATTGCATTTCATTGAAATTGTAGAGATTGCATTGAAAAGTTTCATTTAGAAGCATACCATCTCTCTAGAATTCAAGATTATATTCACTTCTTTTATATGCTGAGTCATAATACCATTAGTTTCACGACCACACCTCTTGAGTAAGCATAAGCCATTAAAAGTAACGTTGATTAACTAAAATTGATTAGAAACAATTTTATTTTTCAGGGTACACAAATAAGTATAGGACATAAGGCCTTGTAATAAGATTTTGTGAGAAAACTTATCCAAGGCTATTAAAATAAACATATGTGTCTGACCAGGGAGTGGTGAAACCCATTGTGTAATTAGCAATGTCAGGAGGCTCCGCACACACTGGAGTTAAGCACGAGGTTGCACAAAGTTGGTTGCAGAGATATCCCTCTAATACCTTCTTAGCGCCAGAGATATTTCTAGGGTTCTATTCATATTTGGGGGTCTTGCTAGTACCTTTAACTCTGTGAGAGGCGATGCTTTCAAGATTTCAGGCTTTTTTACCCTGCCCATACGGTGGATTAGACTTACGACTGTTCGTCTGCACATTGGTTATATTGTGGTGACTCTAGTTGCTTGACATAGGTAACCACATAAGTTACTTGTAGGGGTTATTCTGCAGGTACCTTGAGTCAGATAAGGGTCAGACACCACACACCATTTATGGAGGATTACCTCTCCGGGGGGATCTGACCGACTAGGCTGTTAATCCCACGAGGTCCCTTATAACTGTTTCTGATACCTCCAATCTTTTCAAGGGAGTCTCATACCCCTCTTGGGTGAGACATACCTACTCTAGTGAGGGAGGCCCCTTTTGAGCCACTATATCCTGTTTGTGTGCATTGGCTTTTTTTCTTTACTTTGGTGTTCTCTCTAATTATTAGTCGGCCTTAGGATTTTGTCTTGAGTTGTGAGTTTTCATTGCTATGGTTAGTGGAGTCCCTGTGACTCCCTCATTTAGCGCTACCCAACCCATGGTCTTTGCTCATTCCATGGGGATGAATCCTTTTGTATTTCCAAGTGGTACATCAAATCATGATACTCAACCAATACCTTGGGCCTCTAATCCTTTTTATTTTGGTATTCCAGACATGTCTTCGCACTTTCCATCCTCTGTCTTGTCGTCTTATGTGAATCCTAGTTTTGGGCCTGGGGGCATGATGCCTCCTTATTTTCCCTTTTCGTTTGGTGGGAGTCATATCCCTCAACCAACTCTTATGGTGGGAGGTTGGAATCCTCCTTCCTCTGGACCCAATCCTAGCTTCTCTTTTCTAGGATCGAGTGCTCAAATGGGTGGTCCTTCTACTTATTACATCCCTTCCATCCATCCTTCTTTCGCTTTACCGATTCCTACAAACACTTTTCTCATGGAAGACCTCTTTCTGTCCTATGGTGTTTCATCTAGGAAGAGTCATTTTTATAATATGGGAAACCCCCTTCACGAAGTTCCTTCATCTGAGGGAAACATATATCCTCACCCGAGTAACATTTGTCATGTAGCTTTCTCTTCACAAGCAGATTCCTCGGTGATGATGCCCTTACAACCCTTTATGAATCAATTTGGAGGAGGATACCATCCTACCGGACTAGGCCATGGTGTATAATAGAACCCTTCTTAGCCCACAATCTCTCAAAACTAGTCTTTCCTGAGACCTTGGTCTCTGATACCACAACCAACTGCTGCATGTCATGTTGGAAGCATAAGTCYAGTCACTGCAAGTCATACTGGCATTATATCACCAACCTCTGCTAGTCATGTTGGAGATAGATCAAAAACCTCTGCAAGTCATGTTGAAGACATGCAAACAATTGCTGCGAGTTATGTTGGGGTCACAACTCTAGTCACTTCTAGTCACACTGCACAAGCATCACCAAGATCTGCAAGTCATGTTGGAGATCTGCTACTAGCCTCTGCAAGTCATGCTGGGAGCATGTCACCAACCACTGCAAGTCATGCTGGGGGCATTAATATGATTGAGAAGCTTAGACGTATAGGACGTAAGCCCAAGTTCCTTTGTAGACTTTGCAAAGGAGATCATATAACTCGTCTGTGCCTTGCTACTGCCGTCATACATGAAGCACAATCCTTGTCTGATAGCCCTTTGGGTTCTGAGTTGTCTTTGGTTTCCCAACATTCTAATCCTTCTTTGGTTGATACACCGGTCCTGCCGATGCAATCTTCGGCTGACACCACTCTTCTTTTGGGGGGTGATGCGTCTCTTAATCATGTTGTCTCACATCCTGTTCAACCAATGGTTGCGTCGATGAAATCTTCGGCTGACACCGGTCCTATTTTTGGGGGTGATGCATCTCTAGACCATGTTGTCTCGCATCCTATTCAACCAATAGTTGAAGAAGTGGTCGTGTCGATGCAATCTTCAACCACTCTTCTCTTGGAGAGTGACAAGTCTAAGGAAGTGACATTGTCGATGCAATATTGTCAATCCCACTCTTCTTTTGGGGGGGTGATGCATCTTTCAACCATGTCCTTATCATTTCTAGTCCCATACTTTCTGAATAAGGGATCATTCCACTCTCTTCGAGTACGCTCCCTCTAAGTCCTATGATGGTTTCCTTTGATTAGAATGATACTGTAGACGATGGATCCTCTGCAAGTATTTTAGCCTCCTCGACTTGACAAGTTTTGGGTTCTCCCACTCTTGTGTCAGCTACATGTGAGTTGCTAACTTTTGACAAAAGTCTTGCATGGGAGCCCTGGCCTCCCCCATGATATGCTCCTTAGAACATAATTCTTGAGTCTTAGTTAAGCTCTTTTCAAGACTCCTTAAAAATGAAAAGATTGTCGAGTAACTTTGTCTCTTTCACACTCGTTAAATGGTTTTGAAAGGACATCTATTTGGTATAAGTTAAACCCTTTTCCATACCAAGTAGACTACTTATGAGAAAGGAATACTCTAGTCGCTATTAGCTAGAAGAGTTCTCCTGGGTATTGTTTTATACTTTTTCGGGCCTAGGGGACTAAATCTATGAAAAAGGACATTCTTTGGAGTTAAGTTGTAATCACATTCCATAATCCTGCTTGTAGTATTGAGCCTATTGCCAGTTCCCGCTTTCTCGTTATAAGCCACTTACCTCAACAATTTGCATCACTAGCCAAGCATAGCCTTTTTTTATATCTTTTGCAACTTGACACCCTGTACCCTAAGAGGAAACATTCCCCTGAGTTTCCATGCCCCGCATGCACTTCTTTGCATTGAGCATAGGTATGTTCCACTGTTTGGAACTAGTTGCTTACTCGCGACACTCGTTTCCTCTCTTGTATCATAACATCTATTTGCCTATGAAAAAACAAAAAAGACAGGCGGGAAAATAATATTATATCATATCGACAGTAGTCGTGTCGCCTTTGAACAAAGAACAAAATTTTGAGTCCACTGTCATCCAAAGTTTGGGTTTACCATGAACTTAGGAAGCTAAGCTCATTACATAGAGTTTACTCCTCCGACTGGTTATTCTTCCAGTCCCTATGGAGAGTTCGTTGACGCCTTGTTATCCCCAATTTCTAGGAATAACTAGGAGATCATGTCTCGAGGCCCACAGGTCCTAGACATGGAGTACCGGGAGCAGGATTGACCTGAGCATGGCCCTGGAGGGTCCATCCTTCTTCTTCTTCATCAGACCTGTCCTATCAGCAAC
>SNQJ01S0022525.1:0-16873 GCA_010110895.2 Picea sitchensis
ACACAATTTTTTTTTTAGGCCATTTGCAATTAAGCCTCCAAATTAAAACTTAATTAAAACAATTCACCTTCGCCTCGATTGCCTTGATGATCTGTTGTTGATCACTTCTTCCGAAAGGACAGTACTGCACTCTTGATTAGAACCTTGCCAGCTCAATCACCGCCAACCCCGCAAGAGGAAGCATGGCGACTTTTATGGTGGCTGTTTAATTTTGCAGACTTGCAGCACACCCGGTGGCGTGACTGGTAAGAATTTGTTATGTCGAGCTTTATGGCATTTACAGTGGCATATTTTATGGCACCTTTTATGGAAGCATTATTCGCGATAACAGTTTTTAATGGAAATTTTGGTTGAGCAATATGTGACTAACATTGATTATGAGCAATATTTATCTAGATTTATAACATGGAGGAGATTATGGTGGATATAATTAATCCATAGTGTTATAAGATATAATTGCTTAACCTGGATGCATTACATTCACAAATCTCCTTTACATCCAAGAATAGAATTGACACATTCATAATTTTGGTTATGAAGAGATTGGTTTAATAACTCTGGTTATGGATAGTTGGGTTGGGCAAACCTCATCTTTATGTTGTAAGATATAAATTTCCATAGTTGATTTATTATAGATTGAGTAAAAAGAAGGATTATTAAATGTTTTGGATACAGTATAAATTGTATTGTCTTTTAGACTAAGTACAAATTCATTTTTTTCTAACCTGCCTTGCCATCCTTATGTGGTGATGGGTACATGCATATGTCCTTTCTAATTAAAAATATGGCCAGTTTATGATGTATGGCTAGTTATAACTTGACAGACTAGTTAGAATTTATTTAATGATTAATTATATTTTTAGTTATTAATCGAGTCAAATAATTAGACTTGCTTAGTAATGTTCTTTAAATGTTGATTAGATGGTACTCTGTTGTCACTTATAATATATAACTGTGCAATGAATTGTTATAAGGCTAAATTGGAATGTAACTTAATGTTATTCTGCAACTAGACATATTGAGTTGAGCTTGTAAATGATGATTATTGTTGAAAATAATGTTCTGTTGATAAGGGTATAAATGCTTTTATTGTTAATTTGTTAAAATTGATTGGTTATATGATTAAATATTGATTTAAAGTTGCCATAAGTAGTCGTAATTTAAGGCAGTTAGGACGTTGACCTTGGTAAACTAGACTTGAATGTAGAGAACAATACTGTTATTTATATTTTAAAGTTAAACCAATTAAAGGTCAGACTTGCTGCATTAATTGTCTTGTCTTGTAATGTGATTAAAAGTACACTCCTCAAAGAAATACTGTGATAGTAGTAATGAGTCAATAATGATGCACTATTGTCAATGCCTTAATATAGATAACCTTGTTGTTTGCAAATCTTGATGGTTATGTTATTGTCTTTAGCTTAGAAGTCTTGGTTTGCTTGTGTCGGGCGGGATGTAGACACCCCCATGTTCCTTAGAACAGTCGCCATCCCTGAGACCTTAAATGGTTAAAATCGATGGGAATCTGGGCTTGAGCATTGCTTATGTGTCTTGGAAGTCCTAACCATTGTAGGGTAGGATGGGCAGGTAGTCAGTCTTATTATTTGTCAGTTGATTGTTGTTCATTGCTTGCAGAGGTTTATGTGCATCTTAGATCTTTATGTTGTCATCGCATTGCATGTGTCATGTTCATCTTCATATGGCGATGCAGAGTCGAATGTATTTATTATCCTTGTACACACGCGCACACACACCAAAAATAAATAAAAAATAAAATAAAATTTGCACTTGTTATAAGAGGTTTGTCGTCATAACGAGGAGGTTCGTTACAATTCCAAATCTTTTATTTCTCTAAATATCTTTGGTCCACCTTAAATTTTTTATGCTCATTCTTGAATCTCTTATAAAGTTCTATATGTGTCATGTCAAGAAAGTGTTTAACGTAGGGTCCATGGTCCCTAGAACCCCTTCTTAATTCTGGTACATCTTTTTTGGTTAGAAGAAGGCCTAGTTTTCTCATGCCAAAAATATTATTCTAGTCCCTCAACTACTCCAATCAACTTCATTTAAGAATGAGGTAGAGTACCTGTGAAGACCCACAAATTTATTTGGTGAGTTGTGTTGAGACTATCTCATCTCGAATAGTTTTGACATTTCATTTAATGATATGTGATGTTTGTTTGAGAAAATGATGTTTTTTTTTTTATCTTGATAACAATTGATTGTGACAATACATATAGGGGTACATTATTTTCTTGAGAATGATTTTTCTTACCAATTTTATAAAAGGAATCCACAAGGATTCTAACAATATGATTACTTGGTTTTGAAATTTTAACTGTTTTGATGCCTAAATTTCTCTTAACAATAGTCAAACTCCTAGATTTTAACAAAGAAAAAAGTAACTAACATTTACCTACATTAGATGTTGGATAATTTCAAAACATTAGAGTTATTTTAGAGATAATGACATTGGGAATTGTGTTGTTCTTCTTTTCCATCTCCCAAAAGAATGCATGCATTCTAGAATGTGTGCATGATATTAACACAATGGGCCAAAAATTAATGTGGCACATACTTTTAATCACTTGGGCTTTATACATTAGAGATATAGAAGGTGTGGAGAGGCTTGGGGAGAATTGGGTGGGGGGCTAGTATTTAAGGTGGTTTGAGGCCTATGGTAGTGACTAGGGAACTAAGACGAAGTTGAGGGGGGTGTAGGGACCTAGGGAATATGTATTTTGATAGGGATATTAGATCCTAGGTGTAGATGGGGTTAGGGCTCAGGTAGAGGTGGGGACCTAGGGGAAGATGGGTCTAGGGTCCAAGTCAATGTGAGGTCCTAGGCACAAAGGGAGATAAAAATAAAGTAGAGGTAGGGGCCCAAAGGTAGATGGGGATAGGGTCTGAGAGGAGGTGGGGATAGAGGGTTTTAGGGGGATATAGGTTTGATGGGATGGATGGATGTGGTGGGGAATGAGGGGGTGGATGAGAAACGAAAAGGGGGAGGAGGTGAGAAGATATGAAAGGTGAATGTCTAGGGAAGGTGGAGTGATGGGAATGAAGAAAACGAGGGGAGGGGACAAGGGGTAAGGTGAGGTAGTATGGAGGGGAAGGAGGAGAGGAGGTGTGGGAGATATAGAGAAGAAAGAGAGATAATTGAGACTAGGTGAAGAAGGAATGAGGGTGTGGGATGAGAGGGGTAAAGGAGGAGGAGGTGAAAAGAGGTGAATGTTCAATGGGTAGGGGAGTGGGAGTGGTGGGCATGAAGGAAAGTAGTGAGGATCCAAGGGGAATAGATGAAAAAATGAAGGGGGAGGAGGAGAGGAGTTGATGTAGGGATAAAGGGGAATGGGGGATGTGGCGGGATAGGGAGGTGAAAAGAGCTAAAGGGTTGATGGGTAAGAGAGGGAGAGTGGTGGGCATGAAGAAAAAAATGTAAAATCCTTTAGAGGGTTGGGAGAGGAGGTGATAATAGATGGAATGTGGATGGGAATGGGATACAAAGTGTGAGGAGGGAGAAGATGGGAATATGGGTGAGGCCAAGAGAGGTGGGCATGCGGGGGTGACGGGGGAAAAGGGAGAGGAGGTGAGAAAAGGTGAAGGGTATATAAGTAGTGGAGGAGAAGTGGTGGGAATGAAGTATACAAGAGAGGATCCAATGTGAAGGGTGAGGAAGGATGAAGAGGAAGTTGGAGGGGAGAAGAGGAGGAAAGTTTAGGGTAGAGGGGTAGGGGGGATGTGGTGGGATAGGGGAGGGTTGATATGAAGGGTACAGGGGGTGGAGGGGTTGAATGGCTTGGGAGATGGGTCATAAGAGAGGGAAGGTGGATGGTTATGGGTGGAAATGGGGGAGGGGTGAGAATAGGGATATATAGGTGAAGCAAGGGGAGGTGGGCATGAGGGCATGGTGAAAGAGAGGAAAATGAAAATGATGTCATAGGAGGAAAAGGGTGGATGCATAGGGGAGGGGAAGAAATGGGCATGCATGAGAGAGGCATTAATACACTAGAGGGGTTGGGAGAGGAGATGAGAAGAGAGGGAATGTTGATTCCTATAGAAGGAAAATGGGGAGGGGGGACATGAGTGGGAGATAAATTAGAGTAGAAGAGGTGGGAATGAGGGGATGAAGTGAGAGGGGAAAAGTGGGAGGAGTTGAGAATAGGTTAAGGGTGGATGGGTAGGGGATAGGTAGGGGTGGGAATGAAGGGTAGGAGGGAGAACCCAAGGATAAGGGTGACGTAATATGAAGGGGGAGAAGGAGAGAAGGGACCGAAGGGGTGGAGGAAATTCTTGTGGTACATACCTTTAATAAAGGTATTTATATATTAGGAATATATCTAAGGGGATTATATATGGAGGGGATTAGGGGAAACTAGTGCATGGTGGTTTAGGATTGAAGGTGGTTTGAGGCCTATGGTTGTGAATAGGGAACTAGGATGAAGTTGTATGGGCATAAGGATATTAGGGCCTAGGTGTAGAGAGGGTTAGGGTTTGGGTGGATATGGGGGACTAAGGGTAGATGGGGATAGGTTCTAAGTGTATTCAAGGGCCTCATTATAGAGGGGGAGAATAATTGAGTAAAGGTAGGGGCCCAAAGGTATACACGTACTATTTTATAGGTGAGGACCTAGCCAAAGAGGGGAATACAGTGAGGGTGGTGGGGACTACATGAGAGGTAAAGGGGATTTGGGATCCATTGGTGAAGGACGCAAGGCAAGGGTGATAGTGTCTAAGGAATTGGGGGCTAAGGGTTATGGGTGACAGGGTGGGGGATAAGATTATGGGATAAGGTAATGTGAGTTTCAAGGTGAAGGGGGTCAAAAAATAAGGGTAAATGGTGAGAAGGTGCGTAGAGGAAATAATAGGGCCCTAGGGTAGAGAGGATAGGGAAGGAATATGGATTGGGGAAGAGGGTTTATAGGTAGAGTGGATGAGTTCCCAAGGGGGGGTTATAGCCATGTCATGAAGGTGTTCAGGGTATAAGTAAGGTCCTAATGGAAGAGGGGATTAATGTCCTAGGGGTATATGGGGATGAAGGGAGAGGAATGGTCAATGTTGGCCCTTGACCAAGTTTTGAGGAACACTTGGTCATATTTGACCATTTTTGGACATCGACACCCTATCAAAGATGGAGTGCCAGGGGAAGCAGAGATCACGGGATGTCGGCCCACTTTTGGTGCCCTTTTAGGGTTTTTGGGTTAATTTAATGGGAAAGGGATGTTGGCCCATGGGTTTACCGATGTTTTAGGCCTAGGTTGTAAAGTGTAAATAACTAGCTAGGGAATGTAAGAAGAGATGATGGATCAATGCTAGTAATCAGATCTGTGTGATCGAATGTAAATGCTCTGTGCATGAATGTAAGAGTCTTGCAGACCCGAGTGTAAGTGTTGTGAGTGTTGAGTGCACAGATTATAAGGAGGTTGTGTGCTAGATCTACTCGGGGAAGGAGGATCTGGCGAGGTGCGCCCAGATCTCCTGTCCTATGCGGAGTACAAGTTAATCTTTGTGCTGTAATCAGATTGACCAAATCTAATTAAGAACAAGAATACTTTGTGGACGTAGCCCCAAGGTGGGGGTGAACCACATAAACCTATGAGTCATGCTTTGTGTTGTTGCTTCCTTGTGTTTTCACTATCTTTCTAAGTGTTATTCCATGATTAGATAGATTTTCTTATCCTTTGTGATTCAATAGATGTATATGAATAGTATATCTGATGTGTATGAAGATGCTTAGTGCTGATCTACAGGATCTAATATGTTTTGTTGTTGCTAAGAACTAAAATATCTTATATCTGAGCATGTCGTGCGATGTTCTATCTTATCTGAGAAGTACAATAAGGGTGAATAAGTGATGAATGAATGATGCTAAGTGATCTGTAAAGGAAATAATCACATATATGTGTCCCAGCTGAGGTTGCAGACACCTGAGTCTCGCAACCACCCCTGCCTCTACCTCGGGTGAGACTTCATCTGCTTTGCAGGTGTTGCCGAAGGGGTCGGTAGTTAGGGATTTGTTGGTGCGCTCTTGAGCGTTGAACCTTGGGTCTGCCTCTGTGCCAACAGTCAAAATGGTGGAACATTTGGTTGGGGATAAATGATTACTTCAAATAAGTCTTGGGTCCCCCCCCTTGACCATGTCAAGCCCTTGAGACCCATACCTAATGATAAACAACTTGTGGGGGAGATAACATATTTCTTAGAGTATAAGGATACCCTCCATAGGTCATGTGTGGTGCTTCAAGGCATTGTTCATGGCTCTGGATGCCTCAAAGTTTTCTTTAGGACCTAAATCATGGACTTCTTCCCTATATGATTTCTAGGGCACCAGTACATATACCTAATACTCAAAATCACCTAGTGGCACTAACATCTACAATAATAGTTCCATGACGCTCTTAAGATGCCATACATGGTTGTTTGAGACATCCTTATCGTCCCTAGATGGCTAAAAAATTCCTTTAGGTCCTAACATTCATGTTTCCTCCACTAGCCATGTTTGAAGCCCTAAGACACATACCTAGTGCTAAAAAGTGATAGTGGTACATATATACCTATTTAGACACAAAGGATGTCCTTGATGGGTCATCCGTGGTGGTTCAAAGTGTCATTATTGGCCCTAAAATCCTATAATATTCCTTTAGGGACTAATTCTTGGGATTGTTCCCTTGACCATATCCAAGTTCCAAAGACTCATACTCATTGTTCAAAAACTCGTAATGCTGACTATCCCCATTATGAGACATACCCTTGAATGGTCCTTTATGGTGTGTGAACACGTTTTTGATGGTCCTATATACTTACAAGATTCCTTTGGCACATTATTGTTAGACTTACATTGTGAATGATTAGTCAAAAAAGTGCATGTGGATTATACAAATGCATATGCACTCTAAAATGTTTGGGTGAGAACGTGCATGCTATAGAACACATGCATACTCTAGAGCATGAGTGCACACTCTAGAGAATGAGTGTGTGAGTGTTCCCTTCATTCAAGTTTTTTTTGGATGAGAGTGACAACTTTAGAATACACGTTTCTTGATTTGATTGCCTCAAATTTAAGTTGAAAATGAAAAAATTGGTACTTTGGGATACAAATATATCAAAAAATCCTTTTTTTTCATACCTCTCAATGTTTCTATTTTTCACATTATTTTTGTATAATGAACACAAATCCATTGTGAATGAAACTAGATAGACATATATATTCAACTATGTAGATTCCAAATATACCAATGTCGATCTTTCTCAATTCAGGCCCCTCGAGTTGAAAACCTGTGCTCAAGTTTTATGTTCTAAAAAGAGGTTTGCACCATGAGGGATTTTATCCCCTTGAGTGCTTGACAGATCTGTAGTTGATATGGATCTATATTGATTCCTTTTCTTTCTTAAGGTTTGATGCACACCATTGGAATGTGTTAAAGATAATATTTTTTCACTTTCAATTGCTTTATACACACACACACACTCCATCATAATGAGAAGTAGAATGCACATGTGACATGGAATAATAAAATTAGCTTTGCATAAGAACAATGTGTTCTATACAATTCTACAATTTTTATAAAGTAAATTATATGTTTTAGGTACTTAACACTTGTATGAACTTAAACATATGCATTATATTTTGCATGAAAAATAACATATCATTGTTAGAAAAATTCAAATTTCACATATTTATATACAAATTCTATAAATAAAAATTATGCATTCACTAAACCTAATTCAATTTCCTATATTTCATCATTTTACACCATATTTAAATTCATTGCCATAACACCTCTATTCATCCCTACAAATAAGAAATTGTTATTGTTTCATGTTTTCCTTGCCGCTAACAAATCATGAGAAGCTATCATTAACTTTACTTCTACACACACTTATACCTTTCAAGTGAAATATGAAACCTACTAAATGTTATGATACTTAACAACCTCTATAATGTAAGCACTATGATAAACAACAAGATATGTGGATAGTTTAAATGATTTTCATTAACTGCAATAGCCATTATCACGCATACCTAATGGACATATCATATATNTTGCATGAAAAATAACATATCATTGTTAGAAAAATTCAAATTTCACATATTTATATACAAATTCTATAAATAAAAATTATGCATTCACTAAACCTAATTCAATTTCCTATATTTCATCATTTTACACCATATTTAAATTCATTACCATAACACCTCTATTCATCCCTACAAATAAGAAATTGTTATTGTTTCATGTTTTCCTTGCCGCTAACAAATCATGAGAAGCNCAAAATATATACATATATACAATCTTTTAAGGTGTTATCTTAAGTGTTACCTGTAATCAAAGGCCTAAATTGTATTAGATAAACCCTTGCTATAAAGATGGTAATAAAATCAGTTATTATTCATCAATTAATATTTAAAGTCAGTGATCAATTAATATTTCAATATAGAAATTGAATATATATAATTTACNATAAATTAACTGGAAAATACACAAAATATATACATATATACAATCTTTTAAGGTGTTATCTTAAGTGCTACCTGTAATCAAAGGCCTAAATTGTATTAGATAAACCCTTGCTATAAAGATGGTAATAAAATCAGTTATTATTCATCAATTAATATTTAAAGTCAGTGATCAATTAATATTTCAATATAGAAATTGAATATATATAATTTACGTTTACAACTTAACACAATTGTGCAACCTTTAGCATTTTGTGAATGCAGACAATCACATTTTTTTTTAAACACTAACTTAAATTTCATTATGATTGTGATTATACAAGTGTAATATCAAAAGATATCCTATATATTATATTTGTTTTTATAACTTCTTTAAACTTGAATCCAATAGTATATGTGAAAATCTTTATTTTTAAAACTTCGATAAAAATAAATTATACAAAGGATAACAAGGATCCAGTGCATAGTGACACAGACCAAGGAAGTTATACATTAATAATGTTATTTTGCGTTCTTAATAATTAAAATATCTAAAAATGTAAAAATCCAACATCCAATCATATTAAAATGTAAAAATCCAACATCCAATCACATTAAAATACCGTAACATAAATGTATAATTTAAGAAAATTAACCACTATAGTAAACTTTGGTAACATTTATCAATTAAGTTATCTCCCATTGGATTTTATGCATGCCTGTACTAATCCATATTTATTAGTATACCTCTCAATATCTACTCCTCGTGAAGTACGTGGGTTCTCTATTTCTCTTTCTGTCGTGGCTGTCTACTTTCCTCTGTTGAGTGCTTTCCGGAATTTTATATAAAGTTTTTTTCAATTTTTTTGGAATTATTTTTTTCGCTATGTTGTTTTAAATTTTTTATTAATCCAGAACTTTGATGAATTTTCTGAGTATTTGGATTGATTTAAAATGAAGTAAAATCTTATGATAAAACTCTAATTACATAGAATTTTGATCTATATAAAACTCAAACTATTCCTAAAAATCTGGACGGATTTAAGATCATTTTTAAACCTAAAAACGAGTATATTTGCTCCGGAGTCAGCCTACTCCAATTTTTTTTTTAGATCCGAGGCAATAAAATTAGATATACGAATGAAAAGAGATGAAAGCATAAATTCTTCCTCATAAATATCTCGATTTTGGCTCAGTGAAAGTTGATTTGAGGACTCCAAATTCCACCAACTAATCTGGTCGCCCGACGAACAATAAAATGAATTGTCATATACGAAAAAACTTGAATAGACTTTACGTACTTCGCTTAAGTTTGGATTGCATCAAATGTTATTCGTGACCTAATTCTTGCAGAGAATTTATCGTTCTGCAATCACTTTTCTCAACAGGTCATCTTTCCATGTGAATTCACGGTACGAATGTACATTAAATACATAGAATCGAGGTGACGTTAAATAGAATTCGTGCTCAGATATTCCAAAGAGAACTTGATACTCTGTACGCATCATGCTACACAGTCTGTAGTTGTCAAAGCGCAATCAAATGGATTGTCATATACTCTTTATGGTCGTCCTTGAAAATAAAAGTATACGACGCAATGCGAAATTAGGGTTTTGAATGCGGCCGACAAGGTATGCACTTAGCCGTTTGAAAAGTGATGGTATGGACGACGTCGAGTTCTTGTCATATCACAATTCTTTTAGGGTTCCTAATTTTAGAGTTTTCATCGATGGCCACTCAAAACAGTGGCTGAACGCTGAGAGGCGATGTCAAAGTTTTCGGGCGCAGGTTAATGGCCGGAACCCTAACCGTGGTCAGCCATTGTGTCGTAAGATCAGGGACTCTAATCACTAACCTTTAATTTGTGGACATTATAAAGAATAGTCTTTTTTCAATAGGTAAATGTTTATAGAAATAACTTGTGTAAATTCATTTTAATTTTAAGTTTATTAGTGTGTCTTCCAATCTAATATTTTCATGTGGAAATGTTTTCTCAAGTTTTTTCTTTTTCAAGAAAAAAGTTTTTACTTTGATGCCCTATATTGACACTTTCTAATTTTTAAGTTTTCATAGATATTATGTTCTGCCAACTACTATTTAGAAAATAAAATTAGAAGTTATATAAAATTAATGTAAATTCATCTTAATTCTTGGTTTATTATTATGTTTTGGAATCAAATCTTTTCATATAGATTTTTTCTCAAGTTTTTTTCAATTTCATAAAAACTGTTTTCATTTCAATGTTTCTTACCTAATGAGATAATGATAGATCCTATGAATTTACAACTATTCTTTATAAGAAATCTCATACATTAATTTGGTGTCTCTTACCTTAAAATTATTATTATCATTACATATGTCACATGTCAACTCCATATCAAACATGAAAATATACACAACTCTCTCATATTGACTAGCACAATATTGAAATGTTCTAACCATGACAATGCTTTTACTTTCAATTTCTTTATGAATATATATAAAGTTAAAATTGAAATATTTTACTTGGTGGACATTGAAATAATTTATTTATATTAGAAATTGAAATAATTCCACTTGTCAACTCTAGCTAGGAATTACACATCCTCCCTATCCTTGATTATAGAAAGCAAGATCCATTTTAACTCCAAATATGTCCATGTTTAAACTTTTCTTGAAGTTTTTCAATTTAAAAAAAAATATTCAATCTCTACTAATGATAAGATTCAAAATTAAGATGGATCTACACTAGTTCTTTATAAGGGGGTCTCATTAAGCTCCACTATGACCTTAAAATTACATTATTATTATTAATAACGAATAAAAATATTTTATTTATAATCAATATCTCACTCAATAACTTTATTATTTTTAATATATATATATATATATAAAGTTGATATAAGGTGGACATTGAAATATTTTATTTATGGTAAATATTGTAATATCTTTTTAAATGTCACATATCAATTCCATGTTGAAAATGGAAATAATTACACATCTTCATCACACTTGATTGTAAAAAACCCTTATTAACACAATAATAAGATTTACTTATTAATCAAATAAATTAATATATAATTTTGTTAAAGTGGAAAATCTATTTTTAAATTTGATAAGAATTTTTTTATAAATCACTTTTTTTTTTAATATGAAAACTTCTAGCATAAAAATTTGTCCTAAGAAATTTTACACATTATTTAAAAAATAAATTAATCAAATTGAAATTTAATTTTTTAAGATATTTTACAAATTATTTTGAAAACAAATTAATCAACCTGAAATAAATTTATTTTGTTTGGAAAATTAGATTTATTTATTTATTATTTATCATAAAAATATAAAAAATTATTTTATTTTATTTAAATATTTTAAGTAATAAAAAATTATTAAAACTTTTTAAATTGAAGTTACATTTCTTAGTTACTTGGTCACATCACAAAAGGAGTTTAGTGAAACTATTTCACCGAGATCTACCATAATATTTAAACTGAAAGGGATACACCTATTGACAATGGACACATTTAATAGGTTTTTAGTGCTTAATCTTTTGTATGGACAAGATTAAATATTGATGGAATATTCTTAATCGTCCAAATAAATCAATGGTTGTGATTTCAAACACTAACTTCCTCACTATTATAAAAAGATAAGTTTACATGTTTATTTTTTTACTTTTACTTGATTATATTTAAAATTTACTATGATAGCTAGCTCAATACCACTTCTAAATGATTAATAAAGATTAAGGTTTTGTTACAAAGTGGAGAAATTAACCACCATTTAATATTTACCAATTTAAGAACTTGAGTAAATTCAAGTTTCAATTAAAAAAAAATCAAAACTAAAACCAAAGAAAAAAGACTGCCCATCACTTAAAAGAAAAAAAGAAGCATAAAAAAAAATATTAGGACCACAACCAAAGACAATAAAGTGCCCAACACTAAAAGAAGTAACAAATCACAACTCATAATACCTCAGCCAGAGACTTATGTTCTTGGAACACATGTGAGTAATTAAAAGTAAAGTTGGAAGCTATTTCGTGCAACTCAGAAGCGAGGAAAATAAGGCCAGGATTGGAAATATGGATCCCCTCCTACATCCACTTGATAACCAAGCTTCAATCACTGAATATCTCAACATGTAAGTAGCCTTGTCTAAAGCCACTTTAAGGAGAGCATAAAAGGCCTTAAAATCTCCAAGATTTTTTGTACAAGGGCCCAAATTTGCTTGTCCTTTGATCACGTACTTATCAGAAATACAAAACAAAACACGCACCACAAATACATACCTGTCCGTGGCATGCACCATTAAAAAAAACCAGTAGAAAGACTTGTCAATAGTTGGTGCATGGCCTATACGGGGTTTTGTCTGCTGCGAATTGGCTTTACAGAATTCTAACAGTCCCAAAACTCGTTGAGAAATTTGAAAAGAAGGGTAACCAGAGTTTGGCTTTACAGAATTCCAACAGTCCCAAAACTCGTTGAGAAATTTGAAAAGGAGGGTAACCAGAGTTTTCAAAGATCTGGGAATTTCTAGCCAGCTAAATTAGCCCATACCTCCAATATAGGAAGAACTTTCAAGGGCCATATCTCCCGACACATGAAATACTCTTCGAAACATTATGGAAGAGTTTTTTTTCCCAACAAATCATCAAATCCTAACTGTATTTCAATATCCCTCCACACTTGTCTAGAAAAATGATAGTTCAGAGAAACATGAAGGTTGGATTCGTCGTGAATTTCATAGAGATAAAACAAGCAATGGATGCGCTTATTCTGCATTTGTATACGATCCCATGTTAGTACCTTCCCAGTTTAGAGAAAACCAAAATAGTAGAATACTCTTCAACGGGCCCCGGATCTTCCATAGTTTATGGTGTCGCCATTGATGATTTTGATCTCCAGAAACTTCCATTGACTCATACCCTAATATGGTCGAATAAGAGGTTAAATACCTAGACTAATTCATCCTCCTGATGCAGTAAGCATACATGGGAACTTCTCCATGAATTTATAGAAAGTTACCAATAGGGGTGCCACCTAGCTTCAAGTCCAATGTTCTCAATGGAAGCCAAACCTTGATACCATATGCTTGTAGAAGTCTCATCATGAGCTCGGTTTAGGGTGCATAAACTGAGCTCCTGTAACTAGATAGTCATTTCCTTTGGAAGAAAAATATTTTCACCACAGCCAGAGACATCGTTTTGACCCACCCATATCTGAGTACTCGAACCTACTTTCAATGCAAGATATTTTCTAATGGTCGGGAAGGGCAAGGATACTACTTCCATTGGTTAGAAACATTAACTGTGGAGTTCTGCCTTTAACGAATCGAATCCAAAACTGTATAAGGGAAAATATATTTTTCCACCAATATGTGATGCCACAGACTATCTCTTGTAGGAAATACCCAAAGGGACTTTGAGGCCTTCACAAATAGTCGTGTGCCTTTGAGGCCCCATACCCCGAGGTGCTTGGGTATTGAGATGCTTTTGCAATTTGTTATATGGGAACCCAGATATTCTGCACTACCTTTCCATAGGAAATTGAAACTTAGAGTTTGTTAATGCGATTGACAATTGATTAATGAGAGCCAATAGGGAAAAATACGGATGGCCTCTAACACTGACTTGATCAGAATCAAATGACCGCCATGAGATATCCACCAATTACACCAGAAATTGATTTCCTTTTCAATGCAAGATAATAACCATTTCCAGCTTGTCAACTTATAATTGTTTGGATTACGAGCGAAACCAAGATATGCCAGAAAACGTTAAAAATACAATAAATAGAGACTTTGGTATCATCCTGCATCTCCACAAAGTATATAGCTAATTTATTATTATTAATAACCATCCCAGTGGCTTCATAGAAGAGTTCCAAAATATTCTTAAAGTATTGGGATTCATTGCAATTCATTTTCCCCACCATAGCAGAAAATGAGAACATCACCCACAAATAAGAGATGAGTAAGGATTTCATGGCAACTGAGTTTCAACCCCTGAACAGAGGTTGTGCACTTCGCTGATTTGATTTACCTATTGAGTTCATTTGCAATAAGCATAAATAGATAAAGGGATAAGAGGAGATCCTGCCTTAATCCTCGACCACCTTGGAAAAAAAAGTACTTTAACCATTTAGAAGAACAATGAAACAAATTGTGAATACACAACACGTAATTCTCTTGAAAAATAATTGAATAGATCAATTATTTTTCAATTAAATAGAAGATTCCGAATGTATAACCATGATACCCGATCATAAGCTTTCAATAGATCAATTTTCAGAATTGGGACAGGTCACTTAGAAACTTTGATGGAGTGCATACCTTCTTAAGCCGATTCAATGGCTTCAGGTATAAGGTACCCTTGGAGAAAGCTGAACTGTTCAAGAGTTATGATGGATGATAAAATGGGTTTGAGATAAACCGCAATGATCTTGTCCATAATATTATACAGAAAATTACATAAGGCTATAGGTCGGAAACCATCAAAAGAGCTAGGTCGGAAACCATCAAAAGAGCTAGGACAATCCAGTATGGGTATTAATGTGATAAAGGTAGCATTAATACATTAAGGAATTTTACCTAATATTCTTATTTCCTCCACCACTTGAAGAAAATCATCACCCACTAAATCAAAAAAAATTCAAAAAATTCAACAGTTCAAGACTCTTATCTCGTTTTAATGAGGAGATAATATCTAGAAGTTCAGGTCTTGTGACCTCATAAAAGAGAGAATTATTGTCCTTCTCCTCTATAAGTATTGGAAATATCCCAATGACTTTAAGGAGTTGACCCATATTCAACCCACACACCTTATTTTTGTTGGATTCTTGAAATTCCCATATTGTATTATAGCTTTTCCAGAAATTAGCAAATTTAGATGCCATATTTATAGAGAGAGAGGGATTGATGCAACACCACCCAACACTATTGATGTGTGTTGTATTAATATAAGTGTATAGTTACATGATATAGTTACAAATAAGTTACAAAGGTTTATCAACTCTTTTAATGGTAAACACACTAATTAACTACATATGTAATCAATTCATTTTTCTTAACACTCCCCCTTAATTACATCTGGTAATAATACTAATTATAACTATCACTATCACCAACTTCTAATGCATTAAAATTCACCCTCCCCCTTAAACAAAACTTGGTCCTAACCAACTCTCACATTAATCTATATCACATTCCCCCCTTATTAATAGAGGATGATTCAACTTTTGGGATACACCATCAAGCTTAGATACGAGTACACCTAACACCCTTGTACCTACCCAATGGTTCATTCCACAACTTGATGTATCATCCCTCCCATGGCCAACTCTTCATGTTGCTCAAAATTAGGGATACACACTTGCCTACGTAGGCCTAACTCCATTAGGTCTTACTGAACATTTGGGGAATACAACTTACCTATGGCAAGGTTTACAACTTCTTACAACTCAGACCAAAAAACTTACTGGAGTGTGGGGTGTTGGGTACAACCGAACATGCACCCCTCAAATCACAACATTTCATTTCTTCTTATATTTGTTGGTGAATAAAAAACCAAAATTCAACCAACTAAAAAACCAAAATTTAACCAAAATTTGTGTTGCATTTAATTTCTACGCCTCTCTCTAGTCTTCTTCGCTCTAGTTTTTCTTTATGTCTCTCCACCTCTCTACATATATTCCTTCTTCGTAGCTTCTCGTACACTACTCAATAATGCTAAAACATTGTCTACAAAATGGTTCAATGTCAATGATATTTTCTCTACGTGCGACTTCTTTTCCTTAGAAGCATCGATCTTCTGTCTCTAGCAAGAATATGCTCCTCCTTCACCCTTTTCAGAGATTTTCTTTCTTCATTATTTTTCCTATTAACTTTTCTTTCTTCATGCTTTTTTTAATTAAAACTCTTTGATACAACATGCAATCTTTGAGACCATATTCCACTTATGCACAGGTCCTCCTCATCCATTGTACCATTTTCTTGTCTTTTTCTTCTTAAATTTTTCTTCGCCTCAGATTTCCATAATCACCTCTCATTTATTAGAGTAGCTAATTCTAACAAAATAACTACATCTTTATTGAGTTAATGAAGATCAATACATTTTTACATTTCAAATTCTAAGACATGAAAAACTTAAATATTACAGAGATTACAAAAAAAAATTCATCAGTAAATTCTCTTAAACTCTCCATCAACACATTTTCATTTTTTTTAATGAACATGAATATCACCCATACACTTTCATAGTAATAGTATGTATATAGCTAAATAAATCCCCATCGTATATAGTTCAACTCAATTTTTAAATTTCAATATCTTCATTCTTGGATCTTCACATGGTGTAGCAAGTTTTCTCTAAATAGAATTGGCTATACAATCAACAATTAACATGAATAGTTGTACTTCGCCCTTATCTACTAGGATTTTTCTACTTCACTAGTTTTC
>SNQJ01S0022525.1:16923-58613 GCA_010110895.2 Picea sitchensis
AAAAGTAATTTTGTACTTTTACCAAATCACTCCAAGTTTCGACCTCTGGTGGCTTCTTAGTGACAACCTTTGGTATGGAATACTTCAACTACAGATTCCTTATCTCAACCCTTCATCAGTCAACTCAACCTCCAACACGAAATCCTCTATCTCCAACATGATCATGAGATCCCACGACCTTCACCTCACAGCCTACTGAGCTTCGACTCGACACAAAAAAACCTCGTCAACCTTTACACCTCACAATATGCTCTGGAAATGGTTGAACTGGTTCTTTTTCTACGTTCTTCACTCCACATGAAATGACCAACAAATGTGAACTAACAATCAAACTTCTCTCCGGATATGCCTCTTTACAACTTCCATCTCCTCGAGCTCAACTCAAACATGAATCTTTTATATCTTTGAGATCTTGTTGGGCCCCAACAACCCCTTCTTTTTCTTTAATCAAAATCTAGGGTCCCTCAAATTTTTACTTGGATTCTTCGATTGTTTTCCTTTGACTTGATTGGATTGGTAATGGTTTGCTTTATTTCGAGGTTGGTTTGAGTTTATATTCTTCTCTTTTGTTTGGTTTGAATTTCATGAAATTTAAATGGCATTTCGTTTTTCTTTCTATAGCGTTTTAATGTTGATGGACAAACTTCATAATTTGAGAGTTTTTATTAAGACACATCTTTTCTATGACATTTATTCACATTTGATCAAATTTGAATGAGGGAGAGACAAACATAGAAATCTTAATTTAAACGAAAACCTTAATTTTTATCAACTGTTTACTTTCGTTTAAATTATGATTATGTTTTCGTCTTTTGCTCATTAGCAATCATTTTCACAAAATAATTTAGTAGGTTTAATTAATTAAATTATTTTGTTAGTTTCCATCTCTTTTCAAAATAAATATAAAATAATAATAATTTTTTTTATCTATCATTTGTTTGATTTTGTGAAAATCCAAAATTAATATTTTTCTCCATCAACTTGATGCTTCTAGAATTTTAAGATCACATTTGAAAGGAAAATATAAACAATGTTTGTTTAGAACTTATAGTTAGTTTAAATTCATTTTAATTTTATTGTTCTAGATTTTGTTTTATTCACAATTTTTAGGTTATTAATTTGGTTTCTTTTTGTTTTAGAGGTTTCTATTATCAATTATTTGGTACGGATCTGATCATGGCTTTATTTTACTATCTAAATACATTCAAGATAATTGATCCAAAATAAATATTGGATTGCTGCAAATAATTTATAAACAACAAGAGATAAGATTTGAAAATGCGTTCAAGAACATATGATTTTTCCGAACTTGTTTCAGCCAAACTGTAAGGAATATGAAGAAATGATTGAAACCCATCTGCAGAATGGACCCATTTAGCTTCCCCGCACAAATTGTCCCCAATAAATGCATGCTTTGAGATATATTTGTGTCTTTACGAGGAAAATTTTAGGTGGCGGAAATTATTAGTGATGCCCAAACTATTCATTCATTGTATAAATAGTTCAGAGCCATATGGGATCCAAGAAATTGAGAGGAGGATTTTTATCCTTTATTTTTTGTATATTATATCTTTTGTATACTTTTTTATTTTCAAATGGAGTAACGAATGGTTGAAATCTTTGGGAGAATGGACAAGTATTTTTAGAGAAGAATATGGGATTCCAGGTTGCTTAATGACTTTTGTCCTATGAGTAAAATGGGTTTGTTTTCATTATAATATATTCATATTCTTTGAATAATTGACTATGCATTGATTTAAATTAGCTTTAGTCTCTTTTATCAATACATGGTTAATTACTATCATTTATGTATTAATTTTTTCAATCTTTAAGAGTCTATTATCCCAAAAATTCCTTTTGGATCTTATGATGAACTTATTATACTAAGGCTATATGGGATACAATTTACTCTTTGGATTGTTTCCTTTTGTAGATTGTGCAATGTTAATATTGTTTCTCATATAATTTTCTAATATGAAACTTTATTTGTATGGAACTAGCTTTAGACTGTTCTGCATATAACTTTTCATGTTATGTTTTCATTTATATGGTTCATTATATTTTGGTTCCTTTAATATCTGTGGTTGATCATCTATTCAAGCATTTTGAGTTTACATCTGATACTAGATAGCTGGTAACACCATTTACTGAGGATTGAAATTTCTTTCATTTTCAGTTATTTGGACATTCTAAAGTCACATGATATATAATCGTTTGTCTTTCTGTCATCATAAACTCGTTTTGGAATATAAAAGACTTCTTTGAGTTTTTTCAGGAAGTTTTATGCTTGCCTTTGTCATAGGTTTACACTTGACATATGTTAAGAGGAGCTTATACAAATACATAGAGACATAGATCTAGCTTAGTACTATTGATCAGCGTCAGGTTAGTTAGTTTATATATATATATATATATATATATATATATATATATATATATTGCAAATGAATAATGATTGAATCATTTAAACGTTAAATGCTTTGACCATTATCGTTTTATGATTTACAATTTTATTCAATCATTGTTATTAGTTTGTCATTTATAGTACAAAGACGGTTTCCTGAATAATGATTGAATCATTTAAACGTTAAATGCTTTGACCATTATCGTTTTATGATTTACAATTTTATTCAATCATTGTTTATTAGTTTGTCATTTATAGTAGAAAGACAGTTTCCTTTATTTTCTTATTTTGATCCATTAGTTGAAAACAATTATTTTCACAAGGCTTTCCTTAAACCTTGAAAATTGTATATAGCTATTGTACATAAACACTATTAGTTAAGCATTTGTAATTAAAGTGTTGATTGTTAGAATCTTATTTTTAGTTAGTTCACGTGTAAATTCATGAATATGGGTAACACTTTCGTGACAATCGGGTCTCCAAAATTCCTAGCGACAATTTTTTAGCCTAAAACATGTTGCTAGGAATTTTTTCGGCCAAAACCATTTTTGGCTGAAAATTTGCACGTCAAATTTAACGACGCCCTCAAAATTTGTGTACAATGTTTTTCGGATGAATTGTTTTCCTGTGGTAAGCATATTTCGGTCGAAATGTTTTTTTTTAACAGATTCCATTAAAAACTAGGTTTCGGCTGAAAGAATATTTTGGGTTTTGGTCGAAAGAATATTTCGACAGAAAACGTGAAAATGAGACTGTTTGCAGGAAACTAGAAATTTTCTCCATCTTACTTCATCTTTGGAGATAGAAGACTCCTACAAATACTCAGAATTTAGTTTCAAAATTGATACCAACATTTCTAAAATTCAATCTACTTTCATTGGGTATAATTTGTTTTCATTTTCATTATTTTTATCTATTTTTATTTAACTTAAAAAAAAAAATCACTACATAATATGTTTAGGTGAGATTATGATTCAGTGAAATGAAAAATTCATATCTTTAAAAATACACAGTGAAAAATTATGGACAATTTATATTCATAATCCTTAAACTGTTTTCTTCAAAATATTATTTTTAGATTTTACTTTTAAGTAAAAATTAAGATAGATACATGGTGGATGAAAACATGTGTTTAAAATCTGTAACTTTTCCAGATTGGTCAACTTTAAAAA
Source organism: Picea sitchensis (assembly GCA_010110895.2). Classification (NCBI taxonomy): domain Eukaryota; kingdom Viridiplantae; phylum Streptophyta; class Pinopsida; order Pinales; family Pinaceae; genus Picea; species Picea sitchensis. Next base: position 20,500 of record SNQJ01S0022525.1, read on the forward strand.
ATTCTAGAAATTATAATATTCATCCGTTAGATTCAAAACTATAGTCATCACAAAATAGAGTCAATGTAGATTGTTGTAGTATATTTCATTTGTCAAAACCAAAAGTTTAATAATGGATACATTGTTGTGGGAAAAAATAACTCATTATATTTCCCTTCATTTTTAAGGAACATACTGTCAAACAATTGCCAAATTGACATATCAAATCTCAATAAAAAAAAACTAAAAAATAGTCGTTAGAAAGATAACAAAATTCTTCACAAGTTTTGTTTTTACTGTAAAGTAAAATTCTAAATTAAAAAAATACTTTTGTTTACCGGAAGTTGAAGAACCTGTTAAAATTAAAAAAACATTGTCATAAAACAAGCAAAAGTGTTACCGATCTTCATGATTTTACCCAAGAGAGATAGAGAGAAAGAGAGATAGTGGGTTAGAGAAAACTTGTAGAATCTGTAGAGGTTAGGATTATGTGAGAATCGTGAATGTAATTAGTTGATATGATAAATAAAGACAAATTTTGAGAGATAATCTTGCATCTTGTGTTCTTGATTATGCTGCAATATTCGTGAATGGTTCTGATAATCAAAAGCATAGATAAGCTAGAATAAGGACCAATGATTAGCACATCTTCCTCCCTTTCCGTTACAGCTCAAAAAAACTTGTTCTTCGAGTCCCAATAGATACCTAGGGTGAGACTTCATCTATGCAAGTGGGTGATACCGAAAGGGTCGGTGTCTCGAGGCTTTGTTGGTCATAGTAAACTGAACCTTGGGTCCTACAACCTGTGCGCATACCAATATTAGCCAATAAAGATAATTATTTTGAGCTCAACACTCCCCCCTTCATTGACTTGTATCTAGTATTTAATTTGGACCTCCTTTGACCATATTTTCTACCATTATTGGACACCTCAGAGATAACAGAACAACTGACATCCACAGAGCTCAACCCTGAATGCATGGAACATGAATCCACTAATCAAATCCTAGACACAAAGGTCAAGGAAACTCACCAACATAGGGTTCAAATTTATCAGGTTTTGAAAGAAGGGTAGCTCCTCATCCAAGGCAGGTCGTTCACCCAGGGCCAAATTCAACAAAAGATTCCTCATCTAATGGGGGAACACAACACAATGGAGAAAATTGCTTCCTAAGGGGGGAGGATTCATCCAGGAGGATATCGGTGGCCACCCACCTATTCCAATTGGCTCACTTACATATTTCATCTTAACAGTTTCAGTTTTCATCTTGGTAGTTTTTTTCTATCTTTTCGGGTTCTGAACTTTTTAGGTCGCTTTGATGCCCTAAGAAATGTTTTTTGGGCCCACCATAGTCACATTGTATATAGAGTTAGAGTGTGATGGAATAATGTGTAGCCCTCGGATAGACCTTTCCAACAAGCTACCGTACACCTAAAACGGAGATCATATGCAAAAGTTACGACCCTCGGAAATTGATGTATTAACTTACCCTAACAAGGCCCACATGAATTTTGGTGCTTTATTTTCTAGGGTTAGGTTTTTGGATTTCTAGGGTTTTGACATTCATGTTTGATGTAAAAAGTCCTTTGGAGCCTCATTGTACTCATCTTCATGCAAATGAGCACAGTCGTCACATCTCTTCTCAGAGATAAGCCGCCATCATTATAGCAAGCTTGTTTCAGTGTGCATTTTAAAGTTTCAACATATTTCTTTATTAATAGAAGCCAAGTTTTATTGTATCATCTATTATTATTCATTGAATCTGTGTGTTAATAATATAGATTTGTATTCATTTCATTCTGCTCATAAAATCTAGATCACTACTCAAGTACTCTATGCATAAATGAATATCACTACCATTAATTAATTCATTGACTTGAGGAAAAAAATTAATATGGTGTCTAGAAATAGCTTATCAAAGAGATTATATTTAAATGTTACTTTTGATTTGAGAACTATTATAATAATATTGTACGAGAAAGTAATTGCTAAGTTTGTGAACAATGAGAGTTCGTCAAAAGAAATTGATTTTACTATAGGGGCTAAGTAACCTTGTGATTTATCCCCATCCCTTTTTGGAGTTTATATTGACAAGCTAGAGACATGTTTGGAACAAGTTTGCATGATACTACTTTGCTTTGTGTATTCATCATCCATCTTCTTTACACTAATGGTATTGTTATTTTTATGAGGATTTCCTTTGTTGTAACAAGTCACAATAAAATCACATACCCTAATTCTCCATATGATAATGACAACTTAGAGGATGTTAATTCATACAAGTATCTTCGAGCTTACCTTCATCACAAGATTAAGTGGAACCATAATGTTGAGAAAATGATAAATAGATGATGGAATTACCATTTTAGATTTGAGGTCAACTATAAAGTAGCATAATTTTGGTGTTGAAAAAAAAAGGAATAAAGTAAATCTAGAAGTGTATAGTTTATAATGTTATTATTGAAAATAATAACCCTTTTTTTATTATTCTCTTAGAGATTGATCTTCCATAAATTAAGAGTAAGGATATGATTAGATACCTAATGTACACAATAAGATAATTAACATGAAAAAGAAGGGGCTTTCTAGCATCATTTTGAATTCTAGTAAAATTCACTTGAGACTTGAGAAAAAGGTGACATAAGGATGATAATTCTTGGCTAAACCATGAAATATAAATGGAGCCACTTTGCAAAATAGTGATGCATCTAAAATTACTATTACACCTAAATTTAAAAATAAACTTTGATGCAAGTGAAAAAAAAAAAATAAATTAATCATAGTGAAATTTGTGACAATAAAACTGAAAAGTACTCTCTTAAAATACTCTCTTTATGCATATATCTTATTTCAATTTTCAGAAAAAAAAACCCAAAGAATTAACACAGTTTCTCTTTAAACTATTTTATTATAAAAATATATATAGGAAAATTAATTATTTCCTTAATAATTTTTTTAAATTTCAATGTATCAAAATTTATTTCAATAATAATAACAATGATTTTATATATAGATAGATATATTATTAGATTTAAAATAATTAAAATTTTCAAATTAAAATCCATTGGCATCATCATGTGTTATTCAAACCTAGACCCTTTCAAATTGTTTTATATGATCAAGGTTGTTATATACTTGCGTTTGAATGCAATAAAATGTTTCATATTTAATTTATTAAGATACTTTTCCCTAAAGAAATAAGTTGTAAATAAACAACAGTGGAACTGTTTTTTTCGCATGAAAAAAAAGAGTTGTACATAAACGTTATATCAGATTCTTGATAATTATAATGGTATATAGCGCATTCCTAATAATTAAAAAGATCAAACGTTTAAAAATGCTTAAATTTAAATAGATTAATGTAATAAAGAAAAGACTATCCAATAACATTTAAAAACCCTATCATAAATCTATAAAAATTTAGTAAACTTAAGTAGTATATGAGTATGCCAAATATTCATTTTCTCCGATTGGATCTGATGCATGCCTATACTAATGAATATATTTTGGATCTTCTGCATAATATGAGTATACCAAAGATTCAGCTTATCTCCGATTGGATCTAATGCCTGCCTATACTAATCAGTATTTTGGATCTTATGGATGCTAGTGATAAAATGTGAAGGACAGAGAAATGCAGAGAGAAAAGAATAGTATATTCAAATGTATGAAGAAGTACAGAACAAAACAGAAGAGATTAAGCTGTGTCTTACAATGTAAGATGGTTGAGCTATATATGCTCAAACAAGATGAAAATAGAAAGTACAACTGTCCAGTACAGCTGGAAGTGTACGATCATACTGTTGAGGGTACAATATATTTAACACTCCCTCTTAGACTCAACAGTTACAATCAGCAGCACTGACTATGCCTAAGTGCTGTCTCTGGAAGTCAAAAATTGACTTTCCTAATGGCTTGGTGAAAATATCGACAAGCTGATCTCTTGAACCACAAAATTGAAGTGCAATGTCACCATTATTGACTAACTTTCATTATGAAATGAAACGAGTGTCAATGTGTTACTTTTCTTATTGGAACACATGGTTCTTGGATAATGCAATTCTTGATGTGTTGTCACAGAAGATAGGTGGTGTACATTTGTGTCAAGTCTTTCAATAATCTTCTGACCCATACAACTTGACAAGAAGGTAGGGTAGCGGCCCCTACATACTACGCCTACTAGCAGAAGATATTGTTAATCGGTACTTCTTAGTGCCCATGAAATGGGAGTTAGATTGCCCAATTGAAAAACATATCTGATGTCTTTTCATCATCTGAGCTACACTGCAAAGTCATATCGTGTAGCTTGAGAAAGTTGATTACAATAAGATGTAGTGTACCATAAACCAAAATGTAGTGTTCCTGATACATATCTCAAAATTCGTTTGCCATTTTCGATTAATCAACGGGTGATTCATGAATCACGGAAACAAAAGTGGTACATACATAATGTCAGGCCTAGTTTTTTGTAAGATACAACAAACTACCAACTAAGCTTTTGTATAAAGTAGAATCCCTTTGTGGGACGCTTCATCGTCTTGCCAATTTTGTACTAAAGGTATGGGTGTTTCTGGAGGATTGCATCCTTCCATGCTGGCTTTCTTTTGAGAATGTCTGCTTGCATGCTGTGACTGAGACAAAATGCTAGGCTGATTGATGAACCTCAATGCCCACAAAATATTTCATGATGGCAAGATTTGTCATCTCAAACTCAGTGCATGGCATGCTTGAAATCACGGTAGCTCTAATTTCACGTGTAAAATCATGTGTCATCAACATATAAACATACAATTAGTATTTTACCATGTTGATCTGTTTTGGTATAAAGTGTTGGTTCATTTTGACTTATTTTGAAGCCACTTTTGATCAGGTAGGAGTCAATTCTGACGTACCAAGCTCTTGGAGCTTGCTTTTAAGCAAAGACTTTCTTCAACCGATACACTTTGGTTTGGTGCTCTTGGACTTCAAAACCCGGGTGGTTGATTGACATAAGCTTCTTCTTCTAAAAATCCATTTAGAGAAATGTGACTTGACATCCATTTTGATAAACTTGCCATTTATTGTTGTCTTTGCTATGGCCAATAGAGTCCTTACGGTGTCTAGTCTTGCTACTGGAGTAAAAGTTTCATCATAATCAATACGGTTGTTGTGAGAATCCTTGGAGCGTAAAGTCGCACCTTGTTTTTTCAATCTGCCCTTTTTTTCATTTAGTTTGGTTTTGTAAACCCATGACACCAATACTCTTTTGTGTTTTTGGCAAATCAACAAGATCCCATGTCTTGTTCTTCTCGATGGAGTCAATTTCTTGGTTCATTAGCAGGCCCAAAATGTAGCTCCTTAGTTGCTTCAACAAAGGATGTAGGTTGACATGACATTAAAGAAAAAATTATGTTGTTGAAAGTCATCCAGCTGTTGATGGATTTCTCTCAAGCTTGGAGTTCTCTGATTCTGTGGTTCGGAGAGTGATTCTCTGCTAGAAGATGAGCTATCGTGTGAGTTATCACGGAGGTCCTTGGACTTGCATTCTTGGAGGAATGGGTTGAGAATGCGGCTGTTCCCGGAATTTTACGTGTTTTGAACTTGGCGGTAAAAGTTCGGCATCCACTTAGCGATTTTTCGAATCATCCAATTGGTTTCAAAATTGTACATCTGGCGAATTAATTTCTTTGGTGATAGGTTATTAGCTGTAATCTTGGAAGGTTTCATATAGCGGTGAAAATACATTTTCATACGTCATCAACCGCCTTGCAAAATAAAGCCCTTGCGAAATCTTTCAACTTTCAGCGGTCCGGATCTGCGTGATGGGGCCGGTCGAATCGTGTATCGAGGATATACAAATGAGGATTTTCGCCGATAGGGATTTGTGATTTTTGATGTGTCTGGTTCGATCAGCGATCGTCGTTCGTCGTAATTCGTTGATATGCGCCCGTGTCCCGGCAAGCGAGCGGTGCGTCTGTTTCAGCGATTCTCGATATGATGTGTCTCGGACCTCTTGTCTCGAGGATCCGCAAAATGCCGAATCGATATCGCGAGTAGAAGTAAACGCTCGAGATTTTTTCAACCTCGATCACGCCTGCGTCACGAACGGATGAATGACTGGATTTGCCACCGAGTTCAACGGAAAACCGATCACTTGTTCTCCGGTTTGTGATTTCGAACCGTTTGCCGATGGCTCTCCGGGACTTTTCAGTCGTCCAGTTCGCCATAGCGTCAGAGAAATGGGCCGGGTCCTAATGCCTCCCACCGGGGATATCGCGACTTGCGTGCTCCGTTGACACAATGTGTCAACGTCAAAGTGGAAAGCGCCCGAATCGCAGATAGTGTATGATGTCATGTCGGCCAAAATGAACATTTGAGATCTTATATCGGGGTTTATCAGCGATTTCTCACGCGAGGATTCGCGATGTCAAGTTTCTTTGACAACTTGAAACCCGAATACCCGAGGAAATCTTAGAGCCGGTATTTCGCGATTATGCGTGTCATGATGAACAGTGGTGAGATGCGTATCGCTATGTCAGCGTGTCAGCGATTTCCGCAATCAGAATTTCTTTGACACTTTGGAAAACCGAATGCGATTTGGCGGTCGTTGGTGATTACTTTTGTCCTCTCCGGATGGGCGACTTCGAAACCTTCGGGATAGCGATGTCGTGTATCGAGGAGTTTGTGGAAGCGGTTTCGCTTTGCTCTAGATCCCAACTTCGCTGATTTCGCGATGGAATAGGATCTCGCCACGTGTTTCTGGGTGGACGGTCCAGGTGACGTCGGGTTTTCACAAGGAAAAAATCCGACTATGAGCTCTAGTAGGTTAAACCTCGAGCACTTTCTCCATGATCTAACGGTCGTCGGGCCTTTGCACAAGATCGGACGGCTGAAATGTTTTTGCCTTTCGGTGCTCTCACGGCGTTATAGAATTTGGTTTCCATACCAGAGAACGCCGTTCGGGCGATTTCCGCGGCTTCAATGGGCTGATTCTTTGCACGGAGATGCGTTCTTTACACTGTGGAAGAAAGATTCGCGAATCTTTCAAATATTTGAAATAATTTCACAAGTTCTTCGTTCTCTACTACAATATTTGACAGATTTGAGCGATTTTCAAAAATCTTTAAATGATTGAGACTTATGCTTGAATCTTTACTTGAATTAAGCGAAATCTTCAAGTTCTTTCAACTTCTTTCGTTCTGCAGCTCCTCTGCGTCAATCTTTAATTCTTTGAGAAAATTAATGCGGGGTTTTTCTTCTTACGTTCTAGATCGAGGATCTTTCGGGCGCTTTCCGCTCTGCTTCCTCATAAGCTTCTTATGGTGATCTTTAAAGAGTAGTGGAGACATCTTTCCAAGCCTTGACAGGAAATATATAGCGTAATGCAGCGTGCTCTCAAGATCGTCAAGCTCGCATGAGGGATCGTGTTGCTCTCCGATTGTGTGAAGAATGCTTAAAACTCTGCGATACCATGATAAATTGTGAAGGGCAATGAATAGTATATTCAAATGTATGAAGAAGTCTGGAAACGAGAGCGAGCGTGTCTTACAATGTAAAGATGGTTGAGCTATATAATATCAAACAAGGCCAGAAAATAGAGAGAAACAACTCACGATCATATTGTTGAGGGTACACTATATTTAACATCTAGGAGTATACCAAACATTCATCTTAAATCGAGTAGTACTGTAAACTTTAGTTTATGAGTATACCAAACATTCATCCTATCTCTGATTGGATCTTATCCATGCCTGTACTGATCAATATTTTGGATCTTATGAATGTTATGAGTATACCAAACAAATTCTACGCTTGGTGAAGTACATGGGTTTTCTATGCTTGGTGAAGTACATGGGTTTTCTAATTTTTTTGTGGTCATGGCTGTCTGCTTTCCTCCATTCAGTGCTTTTCGGAATCTAATTTTTTTGGTCATGGCTGTCTGCTTTCCTCTATTCAGTGCTTTTCAGAATCTAAGATGAAGTTGCTCTCTATCTTCTTAGATTTGAGGCAACAAAATTAGATAGACGGACGAAAAGAGACGAAAGCATAAATCCATCCTTACAAATATCTGACTTTGGGGTTAGTGAAAGCTGATTTGAGGACTTAAAATCCCACAAACGAATCTGGTCAGCCTACCAGCAATAAAATGTATTGTAATATACGGAAAAACTTGACCTAAAATGTTATTCGTGACCTAACACGCAGAGAATTTACCGTTCTTCAACCACTTTTCCCAACGGCTCATCTCAACCACTTTTGTTTCTTATGTTCACAAATGTTTTTTATTTAGAGAGGGATTTTTATTTGACCTTAGTTAGCTGTTTTTGGAAATGACTTTTTTTTTCCAATTAAACAATATAAATTTATACAAATCATTATTTTTGTTTTTAAAATCTATTTTAAATGAAAAAATATTCACTCAAATTTACCAATCCAACAATTTCTAAATAACATAAAAAATTTATATTTTAAAAACATAATAAATGATTTCAAACTTCTAAATAATAATGTCTCCTTTTAATTTATACTAATGCAAATGTGTTAGTTTTTTTAATATTATTTTTTGTTTATCACTTTGGTAAACTAATGCAAATGTTCTAAATAATAATGTCTCCTTTTAATTTATACTAATGCAAATGTGTTAGTTTTTTAATATTATTTTTTGTTTTATCACTTTGGTAAACTAATGCAAATGTGCTAGTTTTTTAATATTATTTTTTGTTTTATCACTTTGGTCAATTATATTGGGTCAACTTAGCTCAAAGTAAAAACAAACTACAAGTTATTAGTGTTGTTTTTTAATGTAATAAGCTATATTTTTAATATTGTTTTTTGTTTTATATCTTTGGGTAATTATATTGCATCAACTTTGCTCGAAGCAAAAACAAACTACAAGTTATTAGTCTTTATTTTTAATGTAAGGAGAAATATTTTTAAATTTATAATTAAAAAAAATTGATATATATTTTAATTTTAAAAGATTTAACAGATTTTAAAAGTAATAAAATTAAAAAGATTTTTAGAATTTAGAAAAGATTAAGTAATTAAAATAAAATTCATTTTACTTAAAAACTCAATCAATTTATTTATTTATTAATTTATTTTAATTATCAATTACAATAGTGAAAATATATTTTAAAACTTAAAAAAATATGAAAAATCTTTTTATTTTATTTAAATATTTTAAATAAAAAATATTGCTATTAATGTTCACTATATAAATACAATAAATTACTTATTAATAGCGTCTAGATAATGTAATTGTGAGATAGAGTATTATCTTCAAGACCCAAGTTCATTAATAACATGTTCAACTCATCATCAATATATTATATTAGTATTGCTTACCTCATATATATATAAAACCCCTTATTTATGAAACAAGAGATCCCCTCTACCCGTAGATTTTAAGTATAACATTCAAAATATATATTAACAATAGTAATACATTTAAAATATAATAATAATAATAATAGTAAATATAAATATAAAAATTAAATTATAAAATAAAGATTATTATTAAAAAAACTATTCTATCTTTCCATTCTCACCCTCAATGAAGTGGTGAAGATATATTAGAGAAAACATATTAGATAATATGTTTTCTCTAATATATCTTCACATCCTATATGATGTTTTTGACAACTTATCATTCAAAAATATGAAAAATAAAATCATATAATATAATGATAAAAAATAAATTGTAAAAAACTTTTATGATTAAATATTATATCATCTCATACTAAATAAAATAATTCATCCAACAAAATTAATAAAAGTGGAAGATACTTTAATTTTATAAATTAATAATTAATAATTATTATATTATTTATTTAAATTATAAAATTTAAATTTAATTTTTTTTTAAAGAAAAAGTTGATAATATTAAGTTAAACATAAGTTCTATGATTATTATTCAATAAAATAATTCATCCAACAAAATTAAAAAGTAGAAAATATTTTAATTTTATAAATTAATAATTAATAATTATTATATTATTTATTGAAATTCTAAAATTTAAATTTAAGAAATTAAAAAAAAAAATTTGATCAATATTAAGTTAGACATGAGTTATGTGATTATTTCAAGAAAATTGTAGACCCCCTCACACTTCCTTCTCATTTATGAGAGAGGGTAAACTAGGTGAACATAATACGGAGCAAAAGAGAGAGCACTGACACTTGACATTTAGTGTTGGGTATTTAGTTGAATATATAAAACATGAATGAGATGTTGTGTGTTTTTATCTATATATAAAATTATATATTTTTGTAATATGTGATATATTTAAAAATATATATATAAAAGAACAAAAGGGTATATATAGAGGTGATCATATATTTTTCATTAGAGAAACAAACATTAAAAGAAATACTGTGTTGGATTCAAAGATTAAGCATATTTTATAAATAAATCTTATTTGGCTAGAAGGTGATGGAAAACTTCATATGGTTACATATAACAAAAGGAAGAAAATGAGCAAACCTAATGATAGAGAAACAACCTTACAACTAATCTTTCTAATAATGAATAAAGTGGAGATTCTCAAACAATGCAAAACACCTATAAGAGAAATATGAACCTAAGTGCGCTAATCATCAAATAAAGCAGATTGCTAGTGAGCACTGCCCTGAAACACCCCAAGAATTTATACTCAAGAAACCTCCAACACTACTTGGCACATTGATACCTTCAAAAGATGTGCTTCATCATTTTGGATTGCTGACAAGAAGGACATAAGTCATAAAAAAATCTTCTCTCTATTAACCCGACCTTGGACAAAATGCCTTGATAAATCACTAACCATGTGAAAACTTTGAATTTATAATAAATACAATACAAACAAACACCATGCAACCAATGAAACCATCTATCTGTGAATCCACATATATCTAACAATCATTTAGGACTAGTGATTATGGATGCCTCTAATCAAGCATGAAAAATAGACTATGAGAATCATATTGCCAAAGTGGACATCAAAAACAACAACTCTAATCTCTCCAAGAAGGCTTAGGAATTCCAATGTTCTATTTTACAACTTGGCTTCTGGGATTGTTGATCTCTTCTCATATCAAGGAAAAATAACCAGCATTGGGAATAAATATTTTGGGGAACATGGAATACTCTTTTCTTTATAGATGTGGTACTCCTCTTTCTTTATAGACAGAATATTATTCTTATGAACTTAGATGTATGTAATAGAAAATCACAACAAATCTTCCAATAAAAATCCTATATACAGATGCACAAATTCTTATATACAAATGTACATGTCAATCACATTATTTTATTCAAGAAAAACAAATAAATATGTTTTCAAAGATTTGTATCTATAGTGTTTGCAATCTACTTTCAAAAAATATTGTTCCTTCCTTTAAAAGTAATGTGAACCCATAGTTATCTATAACTTTGTAAGATAAAATATATATAAAAAAAGGAAAGATCACTAAATAACTTTAAAGGACCTTTGGGTTAATATCAAATGAGTTTATAAAGCATCATTTTTTCAAGAATAAATTCATACATCACCAAACATATTCATAAAAACAAAATGACACTTGAATTGTTCTTTGTGGGAAAACTTAATAATAATATCCCAAACGTAACAAGTTTTAAAATGTATGAAACAAGGGGGATAAAAAAACCTCAAGAAGATCACAATGACAATTAGGTAAATTGAAATATTTTTTTTTTTTACAAGCCGATATTTTTCTCTCGACCTAGAATATCATGAAAAATGAATGGAAGAATTTAAAGAAAGTTGGTCAGACCTATATCTTGTTGTTGCCAAACATACATGGAAAAATTGATGGAAAGTGTTGTTCCTCAGGTTTTTCATGGAGAGGGAACAATGCCAAGGCACCATGTGAAGTGTAGAAGAAGCCTCTCTCACTTTATGATTTCTTGGAAGAATAAAAATAATATAGGGGGTAACCCTTTGTGATTAAAATCAAATGGAAGAAAGGTAGGTAGGAATCAAACCATTATCACGAGTCATTCTAGATATCTTAATAGCACAGATCAATGATTCTAAAACAAGGCATCCTTATTCAATTCTTGTTAGACTAGATTTAGATAAAATTAATTGTTTGTTCGAAACATAATAAATATGAGATAAACCAGAATCATATAAATTTGATTTAATAAGAAACATCTTCTCAGAAAATAAAGTAATCACATAAATGCAATAAGAAGAAGTTAAACAAGAGTCGTTACATTATAATTCCATGAACATCATCCACATCCATACACAACTATAAATACTTTATGTATTTAGGTTAATAAATAGTATTCACTGAAATCCTTACAGAAAGACAATATCAAAATAACCTTTTATGTTAAACTTGAAAATCATCAACTAGATAATGAATTAGCTTCAAGTTATTGGATTAATGAGAGGCGGGGTGAATCAGTAATAGAGCAATTTAATCCCTTTTTAACCATATAATCCAAGTGTTATATCAATGTAGCATTATCATCCAATACATGCAGAGTAAATATGCAATGAACAAATGAACAATCATACACATACACAGTACACCAGTTTTTTACGTGGAAACCCAAAGCAGGAGAAAACCACAGATTGTTTTTTCTTATATGTCTTGAAGAATTACATTCATTGGAAGCACCAAATTCCTTTTTTTTCCAACTGCAACTGGAAGGAGGCTCCAACCCCCTAGTTTCTCAGGATACAACCTGAGGGAAGATCCAACTCCCTAATTCTCTGGCTACAACCAGAACGAGGCTACAACCCCCTATGTTCTCTAGCTACAACCGAAAGGTGTCTACAACCACCTTTCCTTGCCCTGTCGAACCACCCTGATGTATAAGTAGAATGATGGAACCACTGACACACTATCACTATGAGATATACTATTGTAAACTTGTACCAATCAACCTGTATCGAACAACCTGTACCAATAACCTGAACCATGCATCAACCTATACCTCAACCTGTAATCAACCTGTACCATAAACAAGTGCATCAACCATGCACCAACCTGTAATCAACCTGTACCATAAAAAATGAATCAACCATACACCAACCTGTACCTCAACCTGTACCATGAACAAGTGAATCAACCATGCACCAATCAAGGTCCATCTCTAGAATCAAAAGTACTTGTTGCACCAATCAAGGTGAAGAAATTTAATATTGAGACAAATAATAATTCCAAAATGGCCAACATTGGAGATTATTGGGATGAAAAAGAAGTAGAACAAATAACAGATTTACTGCGCAAATACAATGACTTGTTCCCAACAACTTTTATATAGATGTAAGGCATAGCAAGACAACTAAGATAGATGAATATACCTCTCAAAATTGAGGCTAGATCTGTCAGAAAGAGATGTTATAGACTAAGTTCAATATATAAGTAGAAGGTGAAAGAAGAAATTGATAGAATGTTGGAAGCCAACATCATAGAACTAGTGGAGGAATATGAATGGATAAGCCCCATGGTAGTACAAGGAAATAAACAAGGGGAGATCAGGATTTGTGTAGATCTAATAAAATTGAATGATGCATGCCTACATGACCCTTTCCCTACACTTTTTACAGATGAAGTCCTAGAGAATGTGGGAGGCCAGGAAGCATATTCATTTATAGATGGATTCTTAGGCTAGCATCAGATCAATATAGCCCTAGAGGACAAATATAAGACTACTTTTGCCACAAAATGGAGATCCTACCAATACACGGTCATGCCTTTTGGGTTGAAGAATGCACCAACCATATTTTCAAGGGTAGTAATAGCTTATTTTGAGTTCATACATCAATTTTTAGAAGTGTATCTAGATTATTGGACTGTATATAGTCTGTTAAAATACCATGTGGAAGTGTTAATGCTAATGTTGGAAAAATGTAAGGAGTGTCAGATATCATTGAATATTAAGAAGTGCATATTTGGGACCCCTTTTGGAATATTATTAGGCCATATAGTGTGCCAAAAAGGATTGCTAGTATATCCTTCCAAGATTGTAGTCATTGCCAACTTACCGCCACCAAAATCAGTCTGCTAGTTGAGAGAAACATTGGGACATACAGGCTACTACAAAAAATTTATAGAAGGGTATGCATATAGTACTTCACCAATGGAAAAATTGTTAAATAAGGATACTATATTTCCATGGAATGAGGACTATCAACAAGATTTGGATACCCTAAAAGAGAAGATGGTCACAACACCTATCCTAGGATTCCCATATTGGGAAAATACTTTTCATGTGCATGTAGATGCATCAACTATAACACTTGTATCAATTTTGGTGCAACTAGGAGAAGGGTATTTGGACCATTATATAACATTTGCAAGTAGAAAATTGTCAGAATCAGAGAAAAACTACAATACTACATGATGCAGACCCCCTGCCCTAATGTCGGGATTTGCACAGTATCTTCACTAAAACCACGCCAAGGGTTAATCAAACCCTTTGTTTAAGCCACAAAGGACTTCGGGTTTCGGGAGTTGGAGAGTCCCGAAGTATTTCCACAGCTCTTGGAAAATGTCTAAATGCGAAATGTCATTGAAGGTTGAATCCTTCAATGCGTCGCACACATGCCCACTAATTTCGGCTTTCGGGGCTTTGAACGAACAACCAACAGTCGTTCCTCTTCCCTTAGGATTCCCCAAACTCCGAAATGCGAGAATTCCGAAATGGGTTCAACATCCCATGGAATGCTAGATTGATGGCCTTTTGGGATTTTCTCCGAAGCTTGACCCCTCTTTTTACTTCCACTGCACGTACCTTCTGACTAAGACTTGGGACCCACCTTTTCAGCATTTCCCTTTTCATGATTTCAAGAGTTCCGTTGACCATGCAAATCTAATTCTTGAGTCCCGAAACCCTGAAACCCGATTGGTACCCAACGACTATTGTCCCTCAACCTTTTTAGGAATTTTTCCTTTCCCTCTTCGGGATTTCACAAACCAGGAGTTTGAAACTCTCGATTCCAAAGTCACTGCCTCCTCTACTTCCCGAACTTTGGAAAACTGAAATGCCAAAATCCCACACCAAAGGCACACTGCGTTTCGCGACTTTAGGATTTTCAATGCAAAGAGTCTCGATTCCTTGTCATCGGGATTTCCAGTATGCCAAACCCCAAATTACTGAAATTCCAAAATTTCACACTTGATAATCCTTTTCGCGATTCGGGTTTTAGAGTGACCAAGGAATTTGGCCTGCACTCCGAACTTATGGATCCCGAATCCCCGAAATGATCTAAAGGCTCAAACTGCCTGCGATCAATAGTCCATGCTGGTTCTTGATGTCAGGGTGGCAGATTCACCGAACTCCTAACCACCTTACAGCTCCGTTGGTTCCTATGGTCCTCGCGACTTCGCAAGTTCTCCACGGAGAATTCTGACCACCAGATGCACTCTTCAATGACCCCTGTCCAAAAAACTCAGTGTTCTCCCTCCTAAACTTAACTTCTACGAGACGATTTCAATATCCGTCTCCCTTTGATCACTTCAAAGGTGTTATCCTTCCTGAGCTTTCACTTGTAAACTCAAGCTTCCCAAAAGGATCCCTTCTTGCACTCCTTATGGAAAATCTTCAAATAAACTCTGGTTATTTGAGTCTCTGACCCTGTGTACTCTTTGCAATAGACATATCTCAATCTTCTTTCTGGATTTATAAAATCCAAGGCTTCAATTAGCATGTGCACACCTTACACAACTCTGTGCTTCACCTGTACTTCAACTGGTATGAGAACAACGATATCTCTCCTAAGATTGTTTAGATGAAACTTAGACCCTCATCAATGCACACCTTGCGGCTGTTCACTGCACTCCTTGTAGGAATTCTCAAGAAGAGAAACAATTGAAACTCATTCTTCTCCTCTCTCATACTTCATACATTCACCATGAAATCATACACACAATGCATCATTGAAACAAATTCATAACAGAGAAACAAATCAAATGTAAACATACCATTCAACAAATGTCAGCAGTAAGCATCATAACACCATGAGAGTTGATTCAAAGCTTCATATATTAACTCAAGTGCTCTTGTACATGGGTTCCTCTCTACAACTCTCTGCTATAGCTCTCCAGCTTATGAATTCTGAATGATCATCCCCAAAATTACAATAATACAAGGGTGAGGGTGTCTATATCCATTTTCCCTCCTGCGCTTCTAAACTGTTTAATCTATTAAATTAAATCTACCTACTTGCATTCATTACACATAAATGCCTTTACATACTACAGATGAGAGAAATGCTCAAGATCTCTTTACAACATCTAGACATAAGTGTAAGTACGCTTCCCTTAACTATTACATTAATGTCCATTCATTAATCTCAAAACACCTCAAAATGCACACTGGTGCTTTTCCAGTTGTCTCCCGCTTTTACGTTGCTTGCTTGGCTGGATGCTTATGATTCTCCTGCATCACTAAAGAAAGAGAAGGCCTAACTATGGTCTATGCATTGCAAAATTTCATGCATTACTTACTAGGAAAACACTTTAATATGTTCACAGATCATTTAGCCCTTAAATACCTAGTCAAAAATCTAGTGTTGGGGGGGAGGATCTATATATGGATACTGCTATTTCAGGAATTTGATTTTGAAGTGATAGTCAAACTAGGGAAGTTGAATGCAAAACCTGATCACCTATCAAGGGTAACCAATGGAGAAGAACCTACCAACTTGGAAGAAAACTTCCCTGATACACAATTATTTTTATTCGAAGTCACTGACAAATATTTTTCTAACATTACTGAATACTTGAGTACAAGAATGACACCACATGATTTTAACACTGCACAGAAGAAAAATATTGTATTCAGAGTTGCAGAATATCAACTGATTGCATGACACTTATACAAAATGGACACAAACAACATTTTAAGAAGATGCTCACTAGAACATGAAAGGCCCATAATTTTGGCAGAAGATCATGAGGGAATATTTGGAGGACATTATGAAGGAAAAGATACCACACATAAAGTATTGTGCACATGACTATGGTGGCCAATAATTCATAGAGATGCTAAGGAATACTGCCAAAAATATGATGTATGCCAGAGGGTTGGTAAACCTAACAGAAGGGATGAGATGTCCCTAAGACCAAAAGTAACTCTGTAGGTATTTTTCAAATGGGAAATAGAATTTGTGGGATCAATTAATCCACCATAAAAAGGTAAAGAGAACGATATATCATTATTGCGACATAATACTTAACAAGATGGGAAGAAGTAGCATCAGTCAAAGATTGTAGTGCTGAGACAACAAAACACTTCTTCTTTGAGCAAGTGATCACTAGATTTGGCTTTCCAAGGATTATGATCAGTGAACAAGGTACCCACTTTATCAACAATAATATCAAGGATATGACTGAGGAGTTTGAAGTCTATCATCAGAAGAGTACACCATACCATCCATAAGTAAACATAAAAGTAGAATCCTTCCATAATATCCTGGAGAATTCTTTGACAAAGATCTGTAATGCCAACAGGGATGACTAGGATTTGAAGATATGAGGAGTACTATGGGCATATAGGACTACATATAAGAAGTTGAAAGGAAAAACACCATTCAAGTTGGTGTATGGGAAAAAAGTAGTGGTTCCACTAGAATTCTTGGTACCCACTCTACGTGTAGAAGCAATCACCAACATTAAAGAAAGAGGCACATTAAAGGAAAGATTAAATCAATTGATGGATATGGAATAGGATAGGATTCTAGTAGGATTTCATCAAGAAGTACATAAAGAAAGAGATAAATCTTGGCATGAAAGACATATCAAGAGGAAGATTTTGAAGGAAGAATACCTAGTCTTGCTCTATGACATTGAATTTTTATAGAACCCTTGGAAGTTTAAAATTCATTGGTTAGGGCCTTATCAGGTAGAGGCCATCACAAATGGAGGTGTTGTGCAGGAAACAATATCATAGGATTGGTTAATGGAAGTCAACGAAAGCTATATCAGGAAAGTCAACCCCACAACCTGAGGTGAAAACAAAGAGAGAAGGTATGATTGTACATATTGTATATAGTAGATGTTAGAAGAAAAAGACAAAAATCCATAAAAAGAAGAAATATAACAAAATGACCAAAATATAGGAGAACAATAGAAGTTTTGATGTAAAATAATTGTTAACATTAACAAGTGCACTGCAAAAAAACCGGTGTTGAAGACACTTTGTGCTGGAAAATAGTTGTCAGACACAAAAAGTGTAGTGCGCAGGAAAAAGTGAAAAAGTGACAACTGTGAGTGAGGAACAATTTTCATTTCATCGTCCCACTATAAAGTCGTAAAAGGGGGTACATGTGGTCATTTTCATTTTCCACTAAGGAGAAGAACAAAAAGAGAGAGTTGAGTGTGAGAGGGTGAGAAGTTATAATAACAAGTGGATATTTGAGGTCAATAGTTTTAAATTCAGCAGGATGTTGTGACTGAGAGTTGGAGCGTCAAGAAGGACCAAGTGAAACACGAGAAGTATTGCTCGGGTAACATAAATAGGGATGCAAGAGAGACCCACATTCGTGGATGTGTATGAGATTCACATGCTGAAGTATTATCCTACTACCACACATGTGGAGGATGAACAAGACACAACACGGGAGGTTGAGCAGCCGGAGGAGGACACAGAGAGGATATAATCCAACGCATCGAGGGGAGAAGCGCCACAATAGGAAGAATAGGCAATGGATTCAGCACAACAAGGCCTGGAGCCAGCATAAGAGCATGAAACAAAGTACAAGGTTGTACCAGATATTAGGGTATCGTCCTCGCAAGTGAAGAAGAAGGTGCAAGATGAGAGTAGTATGCAAGGAATATCGTGCACACAGGTGGAATTGGAAATTGTAATGCCAAAAATACCTTAGGGTGTGAATGTCGATGATGAAATGGTGGGAGGAGTAGATATTGTCAAATACTTTCATCATGATGTGGTTGATGCAATCAAGTTCCCATATTTGGCACCACACAAGATATTGGAGAGAAGGGGAGAGGGCCCATCATATGCACCACTGTTGGAGCTTGCACAATGGATCTTGGGGATCTGCAATACATGAATCATGAATTTGCTTGATATACCACACTTTGGGTGCGGTACAAACATCGATGGATGTGTGAAGAAACTCTTATCAAGGGTGCATGGAGTAACTCTATGGATGGATAGGCCAGTTCCTATCAATGTCTATTTGATCGCATCAATTGTGGGATACCCATGGATGGGGAGAATCTAGAGAATTACTTAGAGGATAAAACTAAAGGAAAAACCATCTCTGATGAAATCAAGGCAAAGTATGGCACGTAGAAAGGTAACAAGTGAATTAGGATCAACAACATAAATGACATTGCGATGATATTTGTGACAAGTATGTTATGATGAAAGTTAATGCGCACATGCAAAAAGGAGGAAGTACCAGCAGGAGTGGTAGTATCTGCAACGCAGTGCGCGAAGGGGAGCTCGATGAGCTGGGCCCCTTGTCTACTGAATTATTTCTTGGAGGATTGCAAGGACATAGATGATTGGGGATTTGAGTTCCACAACTCATGATTACTCATCCTCATTGCATTGGTATGATGGAAAGAACCAACCTACAAAATGTTCCTGTAGAGAAAATGAAAGTGTGGCGTAGCCTGCTACACGTCTCTTCAAAGAACAAGAGACCCAAAGGCAAAGAAAACAAACATTGACATATTCACTTTGTACTTGACAGATATCTAGAACCGCGTAATTGATACATGGAGGATTTCCCCAGAGAATTTCCAGGAGTTTGGACAGATAGAAAATTTTCAAACATCGCGCCATAGCATGTGGTTGTTGGAAAAGAGGAATCCAACCAAGGAGTGGCTACAACTAAGACACTGCATGACAACACAGAACATACAAATGGAGTTCCAGGAGTGTCCTAAGGAGTTGAAAGTGCAAATCATTCCAAGAGCAGAGCCAATAAACAAATTCAGATGCAGGGTACAATAGTCCCTGCGTAACAGATAGGCACAAACGGTGTGAGGAAAAATAAGAATGTTGCACAAAAAAAAGTGGGGGGAAGTATCCCAAGAGCAGGGACTACACAAACCAGCATGGTAGGTATAGATAATACACTTAGACTTCCTATATTCAAGGAAGTGGGATTAGAGGATCCAAAATAACACATGCTTGTTTGTGAAACTATTTGGGTTGCTAAAAACATACATGATGATGTCATAAAAATTGCATAGTTAGCAACGACATTTATAGGTCATGCATTGGTATGGTATATGAAGTTACAGAGAATTATGCCTATAGGACAGGATAGGACATTGGCAGAGATAAATAAAGTGCTATTAAAGTAGTTCAAAAATCCAAAGTCAGAGTCATAGTACATCACTAAGCTAAAAGAGATCAAACAGGTACAAATAAAGTATGTATGGGATTTTGAACAATGCTTTAAGGATGTAATGGGGATATTGGTGTTCCAAATTCCAAATCAACAACATCAAGAGTGGTTTATTGTTGGACATATACCACACATTCAGAGGCCCCTGATTCAAAAGAAGGTTACATCACAACCTAAGGCACTAGAGATTGCAATGAAACAAGAGGCATCGTCGATAGGAGACATGGGAGGAATGGCACAAGTTTAGACACAGTTATACGCATTGACAATTCAAATGGTTGATCGTACCAAGGGAAGGGAAAAAGAAGAAAAAATTTAGTGTACAAAGTGCAGGACAAAATACCATCACAAGGATGAATGCCCAACATTCACACAATATTTCATAGCGGGCGCGTTGAATACACTACCTGGAGGAGGATACTGCAATATCTGTAAGAAATGGGGTCATCATCCCACTAAGTTTCCATTACTCCATAAATATCAGAGTACTCCACAAATATTTTTTTGCAATTTTTTCAAGTAGGTAAGGCATGAAGATAAGGATTGTCACGCATTTGACCTACTAAGAGAGAACACATCAGAAATGTACAAGATCCAGGAAGAGAATACCAATGCATATGGGAATAACACAGGTTATAATGGTCAGAGAGGTTTTTATCAGGGGAACATAGAAAATTTTGGCAGAGACAGAGGTAGAGGGAATTTTTGTAGAGGAGGAAGAAAAATGATTACCTGTTATAATTGTAATCAACCAATACACTTGGATCGAGATTTCTAGAACCCATGTACCACATGCACATATTGCAGATCACTGGATCACACAACAAAGGATTATCCCCAACTAGTTGCAAAATGGAAAGACAGAAGAAACTCAACCCAAAATCAACATCAAAATCAAAATGTGTGGATGATATTAGTGGATAGATGCAGTGAAAGACCAAAAATTGTATTCTCTACATGGGGAGGAGCTCCGACATGCATTGATATGATGACTCAAGGAAACCAAACAGAGCAGTGGATAAGGAAGTCAACAAGGCCTATGAAAACATTCGATCCACAACAAGAAAAAGAAACATATCAAAGTGAAAGAAATAAAATACTTGGACCACATGGGGGAGCATCAACGACATCGTTTCCTCATACAAAAGAAATATAGGTACCTGAAAAGTCAAGTGCATAAGTACACTAATTGAAATCTTAAATAGTTGTGTAGAACTGACGAAGGATATAACTACGCTCAATATGTTAGATAACATGATTGATCATTGCACAAAAGGAATGGACACCTTGTCGCATAAAGAATGGTAAATAAGGTACCATGCAGGAAGAGAACCAACAAGGAATTCAGGTTTGATGTGCAGATCGGGGAGTACTATGTAGATAATATTATTCTGGACTTAGGATCAAATGTGAATGTACTACCTAAGTAGACATGGTATATTATGGGATAACGTGAGCTAATATGGTCCCCTAATTATTTAAGGTTCGTGAATTAGCATAAGATAATCCTGATTGGGTGACTAACGGGAGTACCTATGAGCATAGATGGGGCGTGCAACATGGAACAATTTGAAGTTATTGAGATTGTAGAAAATATTCAACCATATCAACCCTTAATGTGATTGGAATGGGAGTTCAATAACCATGCCATTATCAACTTAAAAAGGAGGGAGATTATCTTCAAGGTTGGGGATCTAAATATTACTTCACCTTTGGACTCATCAGAAGGGAATAGATACATAGAGTCAACAAGAGGAAATGACATGGAAAAATTATATAATCTAACTGTGCGGATGGAGGATTATGTCGACCCAACAATGGATGGCGTGCTAATTTGGATAATTATCAGTTCATGCGCATCAGGTTCAAATGTTTTTCTAGAGAATTGGCAGTAGAGGATGCATGAGGTGTCAACTAGACTATGTGCATGTATAAAATCATCCTTGCACTAGATTGGCACAGAGCTATGTAACCCACCTAGGTACGATGGCCTAAATGATATTGGTATGTTTATAAAATGATTTGAGTTACAATTACCTTCACAATAGAGGATTTTGGCAGTTTATGCTATCTGAAAAGCAACTCTAGCTAGATGGTGGGTCATGCACAACAAGGGAATGAAGGACTAGACATAGTGCAATAAAGTTATGCAAATATGCTTTGGGCCCAAGGAAGTAGAAAGTGCACAAAAATACACTAGAGAGGTGAGTCAAATAGACATATGTAGATATTTATGGCGATTATAATCAGAGACAGAATGGACACACCGATTCATACACACATTGGAAACAATCTATAAGAATTGGTATTTAGAATTGGATATGCGTAGGGGGGGGAAACCAAATGGGAAGGATTATTGGTCAGTTGAAATCATGTTCACATTTGAACAATACCTCCATACACTATCACTAAAGGCCATCTGAACAAATATCTTCTCAAAGTAGAATCAATGGAAAAAGTTCCAATAGGCAGTGTGAACAAAGCCAAGATGATGGTCGAAGCTATTGGGTTCTGAACAAAGCCAAGATGATGGTCCAGAAGCTATTGGAGTTCTATAATGTCACAGAGGAAGAATACAAGGAAGGAGATCCTAAGAATGTATAGGTACCAGAGATAGAAGGAACACATGCAGTATAAGGGCCATATCTTGCATCAGCCGCATACACACAACCTATAAAGACAAATAAAGTCAACATTGGGACACCGAAGAACCCTAAGTTTACATAGATAGAAAACTATTGGAATGATGAGACAATAGATAAGGTGGAGGAATTATTACGGTAATATCAAGACTTATTTCCAACCACATTCTCAGAGATGAAAGGGATAGCAAGCTACTTAGGTGAGATGAATATTCCACTGAAACTTGGAGATAAACCAATACGACAGAGACCTTACATATTGAACATGAAGTACAAGGAGAAGGTTAAGGATGAAATAGACAGGATGCTAGACACATAAAGTATTGAACCAGTAGAGGAAGAATTGGCCATGGTCTATGTGCTATAGAAGTTCATACATTACTTACTTGGGTCTCACTTCAATATGTACACATATCATTCTGCATTAAAGTACTTAGTCAATAAACATGTCATAGGAGGAAGAATATGCAAATTGATGTTACTATTTCACGAATATGACTTCGAGGACATAGTAAAACCAGGGAAGTTGAATTCAGGACCTTATGATCTCTAGTGCATATTAACAGAAGAGGAGGCAAGTAATTTAGATTATAATTTCCCATATGCACAGTTATTTGCAGTAAGGTTGATGAGTTATTACTTCACAGACATTATGGAGTTTATAAATAGAGGTGTTCCCCCCTTTGACATGACAGTTGCACAGAAGAAATAATAGGTAGTGAAAGAAGGAGACTATCGGTTGATTGCAAGGAACTTGTATAAGTTAGGGGTAGATGGAATCCTGAGCTGTTGTGTACTGGAAAATTAAAGGTTGGTTATACTGGAGGAAGTGCATGATGGGATTTCTAGAGGACATCGTGCAGGAAAATAAAAAAGACAATTTTTTTGTGCACGGAGCTTTGGTGGCCTACACTACACAAAGATGCAAAGGAGTATTTTTAGTCTTATGACATATTTCAAAGGGTGGGTAAACCATCTAGGTGCAATGAAATTTAATTAAATCCACAAGTTACCTTGCAAGCATTCAAAAAGTGGGCCAATGATTTTGTAGGTCCGATCAACCCACAAGAAAGGAGATCATGAGCAAGATACATCATGAGTGCGACAGAGTATCTAACCAGGTGGGCAAAAGAAACACCAGTTACTAATTGAACTTGAGAGACTACTATGTGGTTTCTATACGAGAATGTAGTCACCAGGTTTTGATGTCCATGCATATTACTTAGCAATCAAGGTATGAACTTCCTGAACAAAACAATTTCAACACTCACCGAGGAATTTCAGATTCATCATTAAAAGAGTACACCATATCACCCTCAGGCTAATGGCATAATGGAATCATTTAATAATATTTGGAGAATGTGTCGAAAAAAATATTCAATGTTGGTAGAGATGATTGGGACTTACACATCCCTGGAGTACTATGGGCATACATAACTACAAGTAAGAAGTTGACATGGCAGTCACCTTTTCGGTTGGTATATGGACAAGAATAAGTGATGCCAATGGATTTCATTATACTCAGTCTGCGCATTGGAATAATCAATGATCTCTCATATATGAGTGAAATAGAGGACATATTGAAGTAATCAATTCAACTTCAGGAGGACCAGTTTCTCGCAGGATTCCATCAGCAGGTGCAGAAAGCCACAGAGAAGGCCTGGAACGATCAACACATTAAATCCAAAAAAATTCAAGTCGGTGATTTGGTACTACTCTATGAAAACATGTATCTATAACACTCAAGGAAGTTTCACATGCACTGGTTAGGTCCCTATGTCATACAATAGATAACCGAGATAAGTGTTGCGCGGTTGGAACCTTGGACAGACATGTCCTGGAAGCAATCATGAATGGAAGTCAGCTTAAACTCTATAGAGGCAGTTGATCGTTGGCGTAGTAATATGGGCTACAACAAAACCCCTGTATTACAGTAAGTGTACCATAGTAGCAAGCAAAATAAGAAAAATCCAATAAAAAGTATAAAAAAGGAAAGAAAAGCAATAAAAATGTAGTTATAGGAGAAAGAAAAAGAGTGTGGGAAATCCCAAGGTATCATAATTTGTGTCATTGAATTGATCATCTACCATGATGTAAACACTACTCTAAGTCTAAATATAAGATATGAACATGCCCGACTGCGACGAGAAACAGGCCTAATTGTGACGAGAAGCAGGCCCGACTGCGACGAGAAACACACTACTACACAAATTTCCATGAAAAATAATCGTTAAACGCAGCGAGGTAGGCACCAAAAAGACAACTGGATGAATGACGTGATGGATCATAAAATCACTATATAAGTATTCAATTAGAAAATCCACTAGGAATCACAACCGATCAACGGTACGAGGGAGAAATCACCTGAAGGATTTTGTAATTAATATGCAATTATGGCACAACTCAGATTCAACTCTAGTGGTGGATGGGACGAGTTAGTTAAAATAGGATGGGACATGTACAGTTGACACAAAATCAAAAAATTATAAGAACATCCTTAAATGTAACCCATTCTTTCCTACCACTGTGATAGAAAATTAGAGTGACCTGGAAAGAACAAAGTCGAGCTACAACTAGAAGAGAACACACACAATGACGGTTAAGAAAGCGATCACTCTAGACAAATGGGGCAAGATCTGTCAGCAATACCACCGGTCCTCCCAGGACTGAGTAGGAAAGGAGATATGTTGGGTAAGCCTAACAACTTGAAGTTTATGGAACAATACATTATTGATGAACAAACAATTCTGGAGCTGGCTAGGTGATCCAGGAGGCTCCCCAGGCTTAGAAAATGCTCAAAAATCAAAGTTCTCAGAATTGGATGAAACCAATGCCATTGTGTCTGATTCGTTCTCTCGATTCTGGCCATATATTTACTTTCTCAAACGGATGTTGTATGTGAGAGTTATCGTACTTTGACCATTTTCTAAAATAGGCAAAGAGTCAACAGGTCTAGTCAAATGATGACATCAGCAGTACTGGCATGGCAGAGACAAGTGGTGACAAGTGGAAATCTAACAGAAGGTGACTGGTCAGTGACATGGATCCAACCAACAACTGACAAGTGGCATTTATTTGGCAAATGGTTGGGTTCCATGTGGCCCAATCATGGGTTACCATGTGGCATCATGGTATTGGTTAATGGTTGGTCGCAAAAGTTTTATTGGATTCCATGAGGTTTGATCCCATGACCTTTTTGGTTAGCCCAAGCCTTTGACAAAGGTCCCTTGTCAACGTGCCCTTGGTGGTGCTTGTAACACTAAAACACAAAATAATATAAATTAAGGTGATAAAGTAACAAGGGGGGCGCCCAATGGATAAACCTTAGCCCTGGTTTTGAGGAGAATCCCATGAGACCAGGGGGGAATGTTCCAAAAGGGTCTTAGCCCAGCTAAGAGACCTCCTTTTTACCTTGTGATCCTATGCATATGCCTAATGACCAGGAGCCAAGGGCACACCCAACCCAAAAGGGGCTACTCTGTGTAGTTTTTGTTAAAAATGGGTTTTTTAACTTTAGAAAAGCTCAGATTTCACCGTTTTTTGGATATTTTGGCCATTTGAAGGGGGATTTGATCCCAACAAGAGGCTAGATATTTAGGGGAAGTTGGGCTTCTCTTGTTGGGCCTAAATACTATAAATTTAAGGCTTTTTGAACTTGAGAGAGGACTTTTTGGATGCAGGGTTTTGAAGGAGTAGTTTGTAAATTTTGGCCTTTTCACATGTTTTGAGAGGCATTTTTCTCATGTTGTTGAGAGGATTTTGATGGTGCAGGCATGAATCTGAGAAAGGAGGTCTTGTACAGAAGACATGAAGCATGTAATGTAACAACAAAGAGCATTGTAAGAGAACTTTGAGCATTTTAAAGAGCAATAAAGAGGTCCTCCACTTGGAAGTGGGCCTAAAGACGTAGCCAACGATTGGTGAACTCCATTATCAACCTCTTGTCTCTATTCCTCTTTCTGTTTTGTTGTTCTATTCTCTTCATTTGCATCATGAATATTAATGGCTTATCTCTTTATACATTAATAAGCATAAAGTAAAAGTCACATTTGATATTCCGCAAACAAGATAACAAGTTTATGTATTTCACATTCTTAACGATCCGATGCAAAAGTGCACTAAACTAACTTGCAATTTATCAGTAATGCCTTCATTTTTCTATCAAGTTTATGGTATCAGAGCATTTGGTTGTGAAGGTTTGACAGGAATTGGAAGCATTGGATGCTCATGAGAGAAAAACTCAAGCAAGGAGAAGGCCAACTTGAGGCTCTTGACACAGAGATTCAAAGGTGATCGCATAAGAAAGAGATGTCTTCGCCATGAAAATTGGGTCCCTACAAAACTAAATATGATTTCTTCGAGGCCTTTAAATTGATACAAGCCATGGTAGAGGAGATTTATCATGAAAGAGGGCAACGAAGGCTTCGAGGCAATGAAGAAGGTGAATCTTTGGTAAGAGCAGGAGAAGGAGTTGGAGGTGGTGGACCTTCAGAACCTTCTTCTCCTTCATCCTCATCATCTAATAATGAAGCAAGTGTACATTCCTCCAAGGATAAGAAAAAAAATGATCATTCTTCTTATATGTTGTTATTAAAGTTAGATGTAAAGTTTCAATTACCCACTTATTATGGTGAATTAGATGCAGAAAAGCTAGATAATTGGGTGAGACAATTATAGGTCTATTGTAGGATACAAAAGATTGATGATGATGAAACTAAGATCCAACTAACATGTCTCAAATTGGGAGGCACAACTCTCATATGGTGGGAAACCATAACTAGAGATGATCTTAAGAAAAGTGGTAAAACAATCTCTTCTTGGAATGATTTTGTTATTGCATTAAAACAACAGTTTTACCCTTAAGCTTACATGCAACGAGAAATGATGAATTGGCAATGTTTAAGGCAATCAAAAAGTCAAAGTGTACAAGAATATACTCAGATATTTCGTAAGAAAGCGTTAAATTTGGGTATTCCATTATATACACAAGAGACACTCCTAAAATATATCAGTGGTTTACATTCTTATCTTAAGCACACTATTCTTATGCTAAATCCTTCTAACTTTGATGAAGTATGTGTACAAGCCATTCACATTGAATCACGTAAAGGGAATGTTGGTGATAGTGTTTCTACAGATACTTGGCAAATAAAGGATGCAGGGAAAAGGAAAGAGAAGAAGACATCCACAACAAGAAAGGAGAAGCCTACTTGCAAGCATTGCAAGAAAGTAGGCCATGATGAAGATCGTTGTTGGGTCTTACATCCTGACTTGAAGCCAAAGAAGTTTTCCAACCATGAAAGGAAGAATACCACAGCTGCGACAATTCATAAGGAACCAAAGGAATAAGCCTGGCTAACAGACAGAGGAATCACACATGAGACTCAAGCAACAGTCTAAAAAGGTAACTGGAGTCGTTCTGGAAGTGGAAGTAGCTAAGGTTGTTGTGGAATAGTTCATTGCAGAGTGGAAGAATAGGAAACATGCTTTCCTAGCTTGGGATGAGCCATAGGTGAGTGTTGAGGGTCTTTTGGACGAACAATTTTGGATGTAATTTTGGAGAAAAAACTAAGTATGAAGAAAGGGCATAGAAGGAAGAAAGAAAATAGAAGGAAACAAGGACCTAGAAGTACCTAAAGCATGTAGGATGAATATAACACACAGACATAAGGATAAATCAAGTGACCAGGAGAAGGAAGATCAAAGGATGACAATGCAACTTTCCATAAATAGAATAACAACAGAAAATATGTATAAAGAACGAGAAGTAGAAGAAGGAAAACAACTGGTTAACTGCAGCTGACCATCCCATGCATTGTAATGGGCTATTTTGGGATAGATAAGAATAGGACTTTAAGCCCTAGATTTTGGGTATAAGTATGTAATGGATAGGGTGAAAACGAAGAGATAGCACTCTAGAGATAGAGAGAAAGAGAGATAGTGGGTTAGAGAAAACTTGTAGAATCTGTAGATGTTAGGATTATGTGAAAATCGTGAATGTAATCAATTGATATGATAAATAAAGACAAATTTTGAGAGATAATCTTGCATCTTGTGTTCTTAATTATGCTACAATATTCGTGAATGGTTGTGATAATCAAAAGCATATATGATCTAGAATAAGGACCAATGATTAGCACATCTTCCTCCTTTTCCCTTACAACTCCAAAAAACTTGTTCTTCCAGTCCCAATAGATACCTAGGGTGAGACTTCATCTATGCAAGTAGGTGATACCGAAAGGGTCGGTGTCTTAAGGCTTTGTTGGTCATAGTAATCTAAACCTTGGGTCTTACAACCTGTGTGCATACCAATATCAGCCAATAACGATAATTATTTTGAGCTCAACACTCCCCCCTTTATTGACTTGTGTCTAGTATTTAATTTGGACCTCCTTTGACCATATTTTCTACCATTATTGGACACCTCAAAGATAACAGAACAATTGACATCCACAGAGCTCAACCCTGAATGCATGGAACATGAATCCACTAATCAAATCCTGGACACAAAGGTCAAGGAAACTCACCAACATAGGGTCCAAATTTATCAGGTTTTGAAAGAAGGGCAACTCCTCATCCAAGGTAGGTTGTTCACCCGGGGCCAAATTCAACAAAAGATTCCTCATCTAATGGAGGAACACAACACAATGGAGAAAATTTCTTCCTAAGGGGGGATGATTGATCCAGGAGGATATCGGTGGCCACCCACCTATTCCAACTGGCTCACTTACATATTTCATCTTAACAGTTTCAGTTTTCATCTTGGTAGTTTTTTTTAGCTTTTCGGGTCGTGAACTTTTTAGGTCGTTTTGATGCCCTAAAAAATGTTTTTTGGGCCCACCACAGTCACATTGTATATAGAGTTAGAGTGTGATGGAATAATGTGTATCCCACGTATAGACCTTTCCAACAAGCTACCGTGCGCCTAAAATGGAGATCATATGCAAAAGTTATGACCCCAGGAAATTGATGTATTAACTTACCCCAACAAGGCCCACATGAATTTTGGTGCTTTATCTCCTACGGTTAGGTTTTGGGATTTCTAGGGTTTTGACATTCATGTTTGATGTAAAAATTCATTTGGAGCCTCATTGTACTCATCTTCATGCAAATAAGCGCAGTTGTCACATTTCTTCTCAGAGATAAGCCGCCACCATTATAGCAAGTTTTTTTCAGTGTGCATTTTAAAGTTTCCACATATCTCTTTATTAATAGAAGCCAAGTTTTATTGTATCATCTATTATTATTCATTGAATCTATGTGTTAATAATATAGATTTGTATTCATTTCATTCTACTTATAAAATCTAGATCACTACTCAAGTACTCTATGCATAAATGAATATCACTACCGGGTAAAATCATGAAGATCGGTAACACTTTTGCTTGTTTTATGACAATTTTTTTTTAATTTTAACAGGTTCTTCAACTTTTGGTAAACAAAAGTATTTTTTTTTTATTTAGAATTTTACTTTACTGTAAAAACAAAACTTGTGAAGAATTTTGTTATCTTTCTACTCACTATTTTTCAGTTTTTTTTTTATTGAGATTTGATATGTCAATTTGGCAATTGTTTGACAATATGTTCCTTAAAAATGAAGGGAAAGATAATGAGTTATTTTTTCCCACAACAATGTATCCATTATTAAACTTTTGGTTTTGACAAATGAAATATAGTACAACAATCTACATAGACTCTATTTTGTGATGACTATAGTTTTGAATCTAACGGATGAATATTATAATTTCTAGAATTTTTTAAAGTTGACCAATCTAAAAAACTTACAGATTTTAAACACATGTTTTCGTCCACCATGTATCTATCTTAACTTTTTCTTAAAAGTAAAATCTAAAAATAATCTTTTGAAGAGAACAGTTTAAGGATTATGAATATAAATTTTCCATAATTTTCCACTGTGTATTTTTAGAGATATGGATTTTTCATTTCACCGAATCATAATCTCACCTAAACATATTATGCGGTGATTTTTTTTTTAAATTAAATAAAATTAGATAAAAACAATGAAAATGAAAACAAAATATACCCAATGAAAGTAGATTCAATTTTAGAAATGTTGGTATCAATTTTGAAACTAAATTCTGAGTATTTGTAGGAGTCTTCTACCTCCAAAGATGAAGTAAGATGGAGAAAATTTCTAGTTTCCTACAAACTATTCCATTTTCATGTTTTCAACCGAAATATTCTTTCGACCGAAACCCAAAATATTATTTTGGCCGAAACCTAGTTTTTAATGGAATTTGTTAAAAAAAATGTTTCGACCGAAATATGCTTACCACAGACAAATAATTCATCCGAAAAACATTGTACATGAATTTTGAGGGTGCCGTTAAATTTGACGTGCAAATTTTCAGCCGAAAACGGTTTTGGTCGAAAAAATTCCTAGCAACATGTTTTAGGCCGAAAAATTGCCGCTAGGAATTTTGGAGACCCAATTGTCATGAAAGTGTTACCCATATTCATGATTTCACCCTACCATTAATTAATTCATTGACTTGAGGAAAAAAATTAATATGGTGTCTAGAAATAGCTTATCAAAGAGATTATATTTAAATGTTACTTTTTTTTTAGAACTATTATAATAATATTGTACAAGAAAGTAATTGCTAAGTTTGTGAACAATGAGAGTTCGTCAAAAGAAACTGATTGTACTATAGGGGCTAAGTAACCTTGTGATTTATCCCCATCCCTTTTTGGAGTTTATATTGACAAGCTAGAGACATGCTTGGAACAAGTTTGCATGATACTACTTTGCTTTGTGTATTCATCATCCATCTTCTTTACACTAATGGTATTGTTCTTTTTATGAGGATTTCCTTTGATGTAACAAGTCATAATAAAATCACTTACCCTAATTCTCCATATGATAATGACAACTTAGAGGATGTTAATTCATACAAGTATCTTCGAGCTTACCTTCATCACAAGATTAAGTGGAACCATAATGTTGAGAAAATGATAAATAGATGATGGAATTACCATTTTAGATTTGAGGTCAACTATAAAGTAGCAGAATTTTGGTGTTGGAAAAAAAAGGAATAAAGTAAATCTAGAAGTGTATAGTTTATAATGTTATTATTGAAAATAATAACTTTTTTTTATTATTCTCTTAGAGATTGATCTTCCATAAATTAAGAATAAGGATATGATTAGATACCTAATGTACAATAAAATAATTAACATGAAAAATAAGGGGTTTTCTAGCATCATATTGAATTCTAGTAAAATTCACTTAAGACATGAGAAAGGATGACATAAGGATGATAATTCTAGTCTAAACCATGAAATATAAACAGGGCCACTTTGCAAAATAGTGCTGCATCTAAAATTATTATTAAACCTAAATTTAAAAATAAACTTTGATGCAAGTGAAAATAAATAAATTAATTAATCATAAAATAGTGAAATTTGTGACAATAAAACTGAAAGTACTCTCTTAAAATACTCTCTTTATGCATATATCTTATTTCAATTTTCAGAAAAAAAAACCAAAGAATTAACACAGTTTCTCTTTAAACTATTTTATTATAAAAATATATATAAGAAAATTAATTATTTCCTTAATAATTTTTTTAAATTTCAATGTATCAAAATTTATTTCAATAATAATAACAATGATTTAATATATAGATAGATTTAAAATAATTAAAATTTTCAAATTAAAATCCATTGGCATCATCATGTGTCATTCAAACCTAGACCCTTTCAAATTGTTTTATATGATCAAGGTTGTTATATACTTGCGTTTGAATGCAATAAAATGTTTCATATTTAATTTATTAAGATACTTTTGACTGAAGAAATAAGTTGTACATAAACAACAGTGGAACTGTTTTTTTCGCATGAAAAAAAAAAGAGTTGTACATAAACGTTATATCAGATTCTTGATAATTATAATGGTTATATCAGATTCTTGATAATTATAATGGTGTATAGCGCATTCCTAATAATTAAAAAGATCAAACGTTTAAAAATTCTTAAATTTAAATAGATTAATGTAATAAAGAAAACACTATCCAATAACATTTAAAAACCCTATCATAAATCTATAAAAATTTAGTAAACTCAAGTAGCATATGAGTATGCCAAATATTCATTTTCTCCGATTGGATCTTATGCATGCCTATACTAATCAATATATTTTGGATCTTCTGCATAATATGAGTATACCAAAGATTCAGCTTATCTCCGATTGGATCTTATGCCTGCCTGTACTAATCAGTATTTTGGATCTTATGGATGCTAGGAGTATACCAAACATTCATCTTAAATCGAGTAGTACTGTAAACTTTAGTTTATGAGTATACCAAACATTCATCCTATCTCTGATTGGATCTTATCCATGCCTGTACTGATCAATATTTTGGATCTTATGAATGTGATGAGTATACCAAACAAATTCATCTTATTTCCGATTGGATCTTATGCATGCCTGTACTAATCAATATTTTGGATCCTATGCACATCTGTACTCACCGATATTTTTGGGTAACTGTCAATATCTACGCTTGGTGAAGTACATGGGTTTTCTAATTTTTTTGTGGTCATGGCTGTCTGCTTTCCTCCATTCAGTGCTTTTCGGAATCTAATTTTTTTGGTCATGGCTGTCTGCTTTCCTCTATTCAGTGCGTTTCAGAATCTAAGATGAAGTTGCTCTCTATCTTCTTAGATTTGAGGCAACAAAATTAGATAGACGGACGAAAAGAGACGAAAGCATAAATCCATCCTTACAAATATCTGACTTTGGGGTTAGTGAAAGCTGATTTGAGGACTTCAAATCCCACAAACGAATCTGGTCAGCCTACCAGCAATAAAATGTATTGTAATATACGGAAAAACTTGACCTAAAATGTTATTCGTGACCTAACACGCAGAGAATTTACCGTTCTTCAACAACTTTTCCCAACGGCTCATTTCTCCATGTGAATTCACGGTACGAATATGAAAAGAGAGAAAACCTAAACACAGAATAGAGATGACATAAGTGAGAATTCATGATTCCAGAGAGAAAGAGGGTTTGATATTCTGGACGCATCATGCTACGAACTCCGTGGTTGTCAGATTAATCAGTCTTTTACATAAAAGTATGAATATTCTAATTAAAGACGAGGATTTAATACTATAACCCTAAGTATGAATATTCTAATTAAAGACGAGGATTTAATACTATAACCCTCTAGCATATTATTGTTCCAAAGAGAAGGAGAGCTTGATAATGGACGCACCAGGCTACCAACTCCGTGGTTGTCACAACCCAATAAAATAAACTGTCGTATACTCCCTTTTGTGGCCAGTCGTCCTTGAACGCAAAGTATACGACGCAATTCGAAGTTAGGGCTTTGAATGCGCCTGATGGGACATGCAACAAACCTTTTGAAGAGTAATGTATGGAGGAGAGGAGGTCGAGTCCTACAAGATGATGGTTGTATCAGAATTCTTTAGGGTTCCTAATTGTAGAGTTTGCTACAATTATCTTGATCAGTTGTTCCATAGAGAAAAAGAGCTTGAAACTCTGGACGCAATAAAATGGATTGCCATATACGGAAACACTTGAATATACTTTACGTACTTCGCTTAAGTTTGGGTTGCATAAAACGTTAATCGTGACCTAATACATGCAGAGAATTTATCTTTCTGCAATCACAAAACCTAAACGTAGAATCGAAATGACACTAAACAGAATTCATGATCAGATATCCCAAAGAGAAATGGACGTATCAGGCTACGCACTCTGTAGTTGTTAAAGCGCACTGAAATGGATTGTCATATACTCAATTTTGTGGCAGGTCGTCCTTGAAAGCAAAGTATACGACGCAATTCGAAGTTAGGGTTTTGAATGCGCCCGAAGGAATATGCACCTAACCATTTGAAGAGCGATCGTATGGAGGAGGCCGAGTCCTGTTAGATGGGAGTGTGCTAACTCGGAGCAATCTTTGAGTTATTTTTTTGTCCGGTTTTTTGGCTGTGCGGTTTTAAATTTTTGGTCAGTCAAGAATTTTGATCGATTTTTTGAGCATCTGAGTTAGTTTAAAATGGAGCAAAACTTCTGAGATAAGGTTTTGAAATGCATGAAACTTTGATCCATGCAAAACTCAAGCTACCCCTCAAAATCTGACCGGATTCAAGTCCCTTTTTTTACCTGAAAAACAGGTCTATTTGCTCCAGAATTAGCTTACTCTCTGTTAGATGATACTCCCTGTTAGATGATTGTCCTATCAGAAAAATTTTCGAATCATAATTGAGTGATCCTGTGGAGGAGGTAGAGTCCTGTAAGATAATTGTAGTGTCAGAACTCTTTTGTTTCTTATGTTCACAAATGTTTTTATTTAGAGAGGGATTTTTATTTGACCTTAGTTAGCTGTTTTTGGAAATGACTTTTTTTTTCCAATTAAACAATATAAATTTATACAAATCATTATTTTTTGTTTTTTAAAATCTATTTCTAAATGAAAAAATATTCACTCAAATTTACCAATCCAACAATTTCTAAACTTAACATAAAAAAAATTATATTTTAAAAACATAATAAATGATTTCAAACGTCTAAATAATAATGTCTCCTTTTAATTTATACTAATGCAAATGTGTTAGTTTTTTAATATTATTTTTTGTTTTATCACTTTGGTAAACTAATGCAAATGTGCTAGTTTTTTAATATTATTTTTTGTTTTATCACTTTGGTCAATTATATTGGGTCAACTTAGCTCAAAGTAAAAACAAACTACAAGTTATTAGTGTTGTTTTTTAATGTAATAAGCTATATTTTTAATATTGTTTTTTGTTTTATATCTTTGGGTAATTATATTGCATCAACTTTGCTCGAAGCAAAAACAAACTACAAGTTATTAGTCTTTATTTTTAATGTAAGGAGAAATATTTTTAAATTTATAATTAAAAAAAATTGATATATATTTTAATTTTAAAAGATTTAACAGATTTTAAAAGTAATAAAATTAAAAAGATTTTTAGAATTTAGAAAAGATTAAGTAATTAAAATAAAATTCATTTTACTTAAAAACTCAATCAATTTATTTATTTATTAATTTATTTTAATTATNTCTAAATAATAATGTCTCCTTTTAATTTATACTAATGCAAATGTGTTAGTTTTTTAATATTATTTTTTGTTTTATCACTTTGGTAAACTAATGCAAATGTGCTAGTTTTTTAATATTATTTTTTGTTTTATCACTTTGGTCAATTATATTGGGTCAACTTAGCTCAAAGTAAAAACAAACTACAAGTTATTAGTGTTGTTTTTTAATGTAATAAGCTATATTTTTAA
Organism: Picea sitchensis; assembly: GCA_010110895.2. Taxonomy (NCBI): domain Eukaryota; kingdom Viridiplantae; phylum Streptophyta; class Pinopsida; order Pinales; family Pinaceae; genus Picea; species Picea sitchensis. The sequence goes on from SNQJ01S0022525.1 coordinate 56,755, forward strand.
TATTGTTTTTTGTTTTATATCTTTGGGTAATTATATTGCATCAACTTTGCTCGAAGCAAAAACAAACTACAAGTTATTAGTCTTTATTTTTAATGTAAGGAGAAATATTTTTAAATTTATAATTAAAAAAAATTGATATATATTTTAATTTTAAAAGATTTAACAGATTTTAAAAGTAATAAAATTAAAAAGATTTTTAGAATTTAGAAAAGATTAAGTAATTAAAATAAAATTCATTTTACTTAAAAACTCAATCAATTTATTTATTTATTAATTTATTTTAATTATTAATTACAATAGTGAAAATATATTTTAAAACTTAAAAAAATATGAAAAATCTTTTTATTTTATTTAAATATTTTAAATAAAAAATATTGTTATTAATGTTCACTATATAAATACAATAAATTACTTATTAATAGGGTCTAGATAATGTAATTGTGAAATAGAGTATTATCTTCAAGACCCAAGTTCATTAATAACATGTTCAACTCATCATCAATATATTATATTAGTATTGCTTACCTCATATATATATATATAAAACCCCTTATTTATGAAACAAGAGATCCCCTCTACCCGTATCCTACTCACTGTAGATTTTAAATATAACATTCAAAATATATATTAACAATAGTAATAAATTTAAAATATAATAATAATAATAATAGTAAATATAAATATAAAAATTAAATTATAAAATAAAGATTATTATTAAAAAAACTATTCTATTTTTCCATTCTCACCCTCAATGAAGTGGTGAAGATATATTAGAGAAAACATATTAGATAATATGTTTTCTCTAATATATCTTCACACCCTATATGATGTTTTTGACTGGATTCAGGCCCATTTTTTTACCTGAAAAACAAGTCTGTTTGCTCCTGAGTTAGCTTACTCTAGTTTAGATGATACTCCCTGTTAGATGATTGAAAAACAATTATGTTTGCTCCCGAGTTAGCTTACTCTAGTTTAGATGATACTCCCTGTTAGATGATTGTCCTATCAGAAAAATTTTCGGATCATAATTGAGTGATAGTGTGGAGGAGGTAGAGTCCTGTAAGATAATTGTCCTATCAGAACTCTCTTGTTTCTTATGTTTATAAGTGTTTTTATTTAAAGAAGGATTTTTATTTGACCTTAACTAGTTGTTTTTGGTTTGGAAATGATTTTTTTTTCCAATTAAACAATATAAATTTTATACAAATCATTATTTTTTGTTTTTCAAAATCTATTTCTAAATACAGAAATATTCACTCAAATTTACCAATCCAACAATTTCTAACCTTAACCTAAAGATTTTTATATTTTAAAAACATAATAAATAATTTCAAACATAGAAATAATAGTGTCTCCTTTTAATTTATTCTAATACAAATGTGTTAGTTTTTAATATTATTTTTTGTTTTATCACTTTGGTCAACTAATGCAAATGTGCTAGTTTTTTAATATTATTTTTTGTTTTATCACTTTGGTCAATTATATTGGGTCAACTTAGCTCAAAGTAAAAACAAACTACAAGTTATTAGTGTTGTTATCAAATGCAATAAGCTATATTTTTAATATTGTTTTTTGTTTAATTTCTTTGGGCAATTATATTGCATCAACTTTGCTCGAAGCAAAAACAAACTACAAGTTATTAGTTTTTATTTTTAATGCAATGATAAATATTTTTAAATTTATAATTAAAAAAAATTAATATAAAATTTTAATTTTAAAAGATTTAGCAGATTTTAAAAGTAATAAAACTAAAAAGATTTTTGAAATCTAGAAAAAATTAGGTAATTAAAATAAAATTTATTTTACTTAAAAACTCATTCAATTTATTTACTTATTAATTCATTTTAATTATCAATTAC
>SNQJ01S0022525.1:84037-96780 GCA_010110895.2 Picea sitchensis
AATTATGTGATGTTCCACATACCACCAGAAATTACATGACAAGAACTATCCATCTAGGATATTTTCCCTGACAAATTCACTTTCCTTCATCTCATTATTCCACAATTAAGCATGGGTTCTCTTACTCCACAAAGTGTCTTCCCATGAGGTCTTTCACCATAAGGGGACCACTTTGGAGTTCATCCATATTTACTTCTCATCAACCATGAAAAAAAAATAATGAGTCATATTTACATCAAACACTATGGGGTCCATTACCCAAACCTTTGTGCTACGGGTCTTTCTTCAAGGGTTGACATCAATGAAAACCAACCTTAATCAACACATGCAACACTAACATCCCTTTGTGAACTCACTATTACCACATCTAAAATACCCTTTGAGGAAGAAAAAGTTTCAAAATTCATGCAGAGGCTCTATAGGAAGCCATGCAACTCGAAGAAAACTAGTACCAGAAGAGAGATCCAGAAATAGAGGATATGAAAGAGGATCTGAAGAAACTCACATTTCAACTAAACTAGAATAGGGGAAAAGAGAAAAGATAAGTTGTTTGGTGTACCACATGCAGGACGGAAGGACACCACAAGAATGAGTGCCCAACATTCGTGCAGTACATGGAAACATGGCTACCAAACCATTTGCTAATAGGAGGACCATGGTGCGAGATCTGTAAAAAACGTGGACATGATCCATATCATTGTCCAATGATGCATAAGTATCAGACAGTACCCAAGATTTCATATTGCAACTTTTGCAAGTAAATGGGTCATGATGAGAAAGACTATAGAACAATATATTTGATGAGGGAGAGAACATTAGATACCTATAGGATGTAGGAAGAAATGGTGATAGGAAAATATGCACCTCATTTCAACCAGGTATCACCTCCATACAACACTACACATCAACAGTATAACACTGTGCAACCTCAGTATAATAACGTGCAACCATAGTATAACCCTGCACAGTATAATCAGGTTCCTCGGTACAATGCACCACGAGGAGATCAAGGTGGATACAGAGGTAGAGGAGGATTTAGAAGAGGAATAGGTCCAGTAGTATTCCATAACTTCCAACAGCCAGGACACTATGCAAGGGAATGTCCACTTTCACTTATGGCATGCATGTATTGTCGCATAGCAGAACATGATACAGAGGAATGCCCAACACTTTTGGGGAAGATTCAAGAAAAATGGAATCAAAACAATCAAAATGTTTAGTGGATTTCTACAGAGGCTAGGGACGATGGAAGAAATATCAACATAGTTACGCACGGAGGAGCTAAGATGGGATCTAACGTAGTACAACATGACCCAACACAACACCAATGGGTGAAGAGGCATACAGAACCATAGGGATAGTTTGATGCAGGGAAAGAAAAATAAATATTCAAGGAAGCAAGGAAGGAGTTCCTCAAGAAATATCTTTCATATACATCAACCACGCAACATGCTCATAACGTACCAATGTACGATATTCCCTTATCGATGGATCACACCAGTGAAGTACCACCAATAGCACAAGTAAGTACCATAAAGACATTTTTGTAATCATGTTTTAAGCTACTGAATGATCCATCATCTGTCAAATTTTTACAAAACATGTTATAAAGATGTAACACAAAAGTAGAGGGGAAGTTAGAACAAAAAAGAGTCAATCACCTCAATACAAGAAGGAGGACAAGAAGGGAATTCAGACTGAATTCTAACATTGGAGATTTCAACATGGGGAATATCATACTGGATTTAGGCTCTGAGGTAAATGTGTCACCCAAGAAGACATGGCAGTGTATGGGAGATCCCACACTAGGCTATTCACCTGTCCAATTGAAGCTAGCAAAGCAACACAAAGTTCTACCAATTGGAAGACTTAAGGGTGTGACTATAGATCTGGATGTAGTGCACACTAAGGAATATTTTGAGGTGATAGAAATAGTAGATGGCATAACACCTTATCCGACATTGCATGGGATGGATTGGGAATTAGATAACCACACCATAATAAAATTGAATAAAAGGAAGATGACATATGAATTAGGAGAATACAGAGTCATTTCATCATTAGATCCATTAGAAGGAGAAAGGTTTGTAGAACCCACTTGCTTAGATCTGGAGGAAATCAACCAGATATATAGAACTACCGCGCATGAGGAATATTATGTCAACCCAACTGCATATGGAGTAATCAGTTGGAGGAGCATCACATCATGTACTTCTGACTCGGATACAGGCTTGGAGAATTGGCAGGAAATATTACATGAAGTATCAACAAGATGGTGTGCAATAATAGACCGCGCAGTAAGATGGGTGGGTATAGAGATAAGAGAACCTCCCATTTTTCATAGGATGAATGACTTAGAAGAATTCATAACAAGATATGAAGACGAAGTGTTAGATAATTAGAGGATATTGTCCCTAGACATCACACTCAAGGAAACACCTGCAAGATGGTGGGGTGTGCACAAAGAAACAATCAAGTACTGGTACCAATGTAAGTGACTACTGCGCATTAGATTCGGCACAGAGCATGGAAGCAATGATATGCAGAGATATGATGGATAGGGGACACCAATAGAACACTTGGAGAAGTGCAGAACACTATGGAAGATGACACCACAAGAGGAATGGCATCATCACTTCATCCACACATTGGAAGGAATTCCAACAAACTGGTATGTAAACCAGGAATTGCACAGAGACACTGTAGAATGGACAACATTACAAAAAAAAATTATAGTCACTTTCACATTTGAACATGAGAAACCCAACATGGATTTAGCACTCAAATAGATAAGAGGAGTGATATTTGTTGATGAACCATAGGTTGAGCTTATAACATAGTATCAACGACATAATAGACAGATAGTTAAGGAATTATTGTCATGCTATCATGTGGAAGAAGAAGCACCAGATGAATATGACCCGCGTAACATCCATATTATAGAAGTTAAAGGTGAAGGAGAGGTGTAAGGTTCATCTCTGGAATCAGAATTTTTTGTTGCGCCAATCAAGGTGAAGAAAATAAACATTGGGACAATTGATAATCCCAAAATGGCCAGCATTAGAGACCACTGGGATGAACAAACAGTCGAACGAATAACAGAGTTACTATGCGAGTACAACAACCTGTTCCCAACCACGTTTACAGAGATGAAAGGCATAGCAGGAGAGCTAGGAGAGATGAATATACCTCTCAAACCTAAGGCTAGATCTGTCAGAAAATGACCATATAGACTGAATCCAAAATATAAGAAAAAAGTGAAAGCATAAATTGACAGGATGTTGGAAGATAGAATCATAGAACCAGTGGAGGAATCTAAATGGATAAGCCCTATGGTAGTGTAAGAAAAGAAACAAGGGGGGTAAGGATTTGTGTAGACTTGAGAAAAATGAATGATTCTTACTTACACGATCATTTTCCTACCCCTTTCACAGATGAGATCTTAGAGAATGTAGGAGGCCACAAAGCATACTCATTTACAAATGGATTCTCAGGTTACCATCAGATCAAGATAGCTCCAGAAGACGGGTACAAGACCACTTTTTCCATAGAATGGAGTTCCTACCAGTACACATTCATTCCTTTTGGACTGAAGAATGCATCAACCATATTATCAAGGGTAGTAATAGTTGCTTTTAAGGAGTTCATACATCAATTCTTATAAGTGTATCTAGATGATTGGACCGTATATAGTTTGTTAAAAGACCATGTGTAATTGTTACGGTTGATGTTGGAGATATGCAGGAAGTGTCAGATATCATTGAATATCAAGAAGTGCATCTTTGGGACACCTTTTGGAATATTGTTGGGACACATAGTGTGCAAACAACACTTGCTAGTAGATCCAGCTAAGATCGCAGTCATTGTCAATTTACCACCAACAAAATTAGTGCGCTAGTTGAGAGAAACATTGGGACATACAAGATACTATAGGAAATTCATAAAAGGGTATGCACAGATCATTGTGCCAATGGAGAAATTGTTAAAGAAAGATACTAAATTTCAGTGGAATGAGGATTTTCATCAAGGTTTGAACACCTTTAAATAAAAGATGGTCACAACACCTATACTAGTATTCCCAGATTGGGAAAATACATTCCATGTGCATGTAGATGCATCAGCTATAGCACTTGGATCCATTTTGGCACAGCCAAGAGCAGGGGAATTGGATCATCCTATAGCATTTTCTAGTAGAAAATTGTGAGAATCAGAGAAGAACTACAATACTACACAAAGAGCAGGCCTAGCTATCATCTATGCACTTCATAAGTTCAGACATTACTTGTTGGGTAAACACTTTAAGATGTTCACAGATCATTCATCCCTCAAATACCTAGTCAACAAGCCAGTGTTGGGGGGGGGATCTGTAGATGGCTACTGTTATTTCAAGAATTTGATTTTGAAGTGATAGTCAAACCAGGGAAGTTGAATGCAAGACCTGATCACCTGTCAAAGGTCACCAATGGAGAGGAACCTACAAATTTAGAGGATAACTTCCCTGATGCGTAGTTGTTTTCAGTACAAATAGCTAATGAATATTTTGTTGACATCATTGAATACTTGAGTACAAGGAATGCACCAAAAGAGTTTAACATTGCGCAAAAGAAAAATCCGGTAGTTAGAGCTGCATACTATCAACTAATTTCAGAACAATTATATAAGATGGGCACCGATAACATTTTGAGAAGATGCATACTAGAGCATGAAAGGCCTAGTATTTTGGAAGAATCTCATGAGGGAATAGTTGGAGGACATTATGGAGGGAAATATACCACATAGAAGGTATTGCGCACAGGCCTATGGTGGACAAAAATTCATAGAGATGCTAGGGACTATTTCCAGAGATGTGATGTCTATCAAAGGGTTGGGAAATCTAACAGAAGGGACGAGATGCCCCTAAGACCACAAGTAACCTTGCAAGTATTCAACAAATGGGAAATAGACTTTATGGGACCAATTAACCCACCAACAAAGAGGTTAGGAGAAAGGTATGTCATTACTGGGACATGATACTTAACAAGGTGGGAAGAAGTAGCACCAGTCAAAGATTGCAGCGCAGAGACAACAACACACTTCTTGTTTGAACAAGTGATCACTAGATTTGGTTGTCTAAGGATTTTGATGAGTGATCAAGGCACTCACTTTATCAACAGTACTATCAAGGCTATGACTGAGGATTTTGAATTCTATCATTAGAAGAGTACACCATACCATCCTCAAGCAAATGGAACAATGGAATCCTTCAAAAAGATCCTAGAGAATTCCCTAACTAAGATTTGCAATGTCAACAGGGATGATTGGAATTTGAAGATAACAATAGTATTATGGGCATACAAGACTACATAAAAAAAATGGATGGGACAGACACCATTCAGATTGGTGTATGGACAGGAAGCAATAATACAATTAGAATTTTTGGTACGTAGTCTTCTCGTCGTAGCAATTACCAACATGACATAATGAGGCGCAGTAAAAGAAAGGCTAAGCCAGCTAATGGAAATGGAGGAGGATAATATTCTAGCAAGATTTCATTATGAGGTATAGAAAGCAAGAGATAAATATTGGTGTGGCATACATATCAAGAGGAAGTATTTCAAGGAAGGATACCTAGTCTTACTCTATGACATTAATTTTTTGCAACATCCTGGAAAGTTCATAATGCATTGGCTAGGGCCCTATGAAATAAAGACAGTCACAGATGGGGGAGTTGTATAACTAAAGGATCTCACAGGAGAAGAGCTGAAAGGAATGATCAATGTGAGTCGACTGAAAATGTACAGGGACAATTGAACTCCTAGAACTTGAAAGGTTATAATGCAATAAGAAAATATGTACATAGTGGATTATAGTAGAAGTAAAAAAATAAATAAATACAACATGTAGAAAAAAAGGGGACTCAGCGCGACGAAACAAAAAAAAGGAATGTATGAGCGTAACATATGGGCGATACATTGCGCACTAAGGAAAGCATACACAAGAATTACACTGCACACTTGAGATGCTCAGGGCACTGGAAAAGGGACCAATGGTCAGAAAAAAGCGAAAAGATGAAAAATGGCGGTTATGATCCAAAAAAGAGTAATTATGAAAAATGACGGTTACGGTCAGAAAAAACAAAAATATGAAAAATGACGGTTACAAAATAAAGGTGCCAACTGGTAGAATTTATGAAATTTAATGGAACATACACAAACACCTTTATCGCATTTATCGCAACCACGAAAGATTCTCTGAGAAGATTCACAACATTCACGACATGCTCTATATAAAGGAGAACATGGGAAAAACATAACTTATTATGAAATTGAGAAATTGCAGAGATAGAGAGAACACTAAGAAAAGACAAATAGATTTATGCACAGTGAGGACCATTCAAATCCATTCAATGAAAACCAACCAGTAACCACGATGGCACCACCAAATATGGGTGTGCCAAGCCAGGAAGCCAGGAAAACTCCCATCAAGGTCATAAGACCTCATGAAACCAGCGAGGTCGAGCCAAAAACCACACAGAGGGGGGAATTCGTCGATATCGATGCAATTACCTCACCACACAAAGAACCAGAAAATCCTACACCAGTGGAGGAAGAAACACAATCCCCAACAAAAACAACCATGGACATCGATCCGCAGGAAAGCACGCAGGGTCACACTGTAGATGACGCAGGAAACCCATGTAAAATTTTGATGGTCGAGGGAGCCCAAAAACAAATGGAAAAGCCAATACGTACACGGAGGATGCAACAACCAAACCACCCAGATCAGGATTTGCACAGCAATAGGAGGGCCTGGTGGAAGACATCATTGTTCAGCTAGACTCTGACATGGAAAGGAGACATATGGAGGCGGGGACCTCAAGCCAATAGCCAAGAGGAAAGGGAAATCATCCCATGGCACGGTCCCCACACAGACAGCCTTATGCAACTATCATACTTCCACGCATTCCAGAAGGAGTGCAAACCATGCCAACACTCCTGGGATGCGTGGGGAAATTGAAATACTCGAACCACGATGTGGCCGATGCTGGAAAATTTCTCAAGTTTGCACAACAGGTGTACTTGGACAACATAGGGATAAGCCCCTTTAGAGACCCAATCTTACAACAAAATACATGGGAAGCTAGCCTGGCCAACATATGGATTCTAAACCTGCTTGAGATTCCCTATTTTGGAAGGGGGAAAGAGAAAAACAATTGTGTTAAGCACCGGAATTGTTCTCCTCTCACCCTCTGATATATAATTGACATGAAGGAGGCCCTTTAAGCATGCAATTAAGTGTGATGTAAAGATTTTTGTGAATGAAGCATAGAAAACATCTCTTTCTTTTCAGAGATAAGCTACCCCATTCTTCCAGTTTGTGTTCTACATTTTTTTTCTCTCTTATTCATTAATAGAAGTTGGGTTTTGTTGACTCCCAAAAGTGCAAAATGGAATCCTTGCCTACAAATGGATTGCAATATATATATATATATATATATAATAGGTGGGACCCCCTTTATGTGAATAATGATGAAAGACGCTTCTTTGATTTGAGCTCATGACTACCTTGCAAAAATTATTCTACAGTTTGAGAATAAACCCAGAAACTCGAGCCACTTTCCATGTGAAATGGATGAAGGATGAATGTATTTAGAAATTTAATTTAAAGAAAAGAAAGGGGGGAAATGTTTTTTTTAATAAGCATCTTGGTTTATTCTTACTACACATATATTTGACATGTTGTTCAAACTTCAAGAACGAGCCACATGTAGTTATGGTGTATTTCACTTATGGTATACTTGTTATTATTGTGTAATCCACATATAAGACTTGTGAGATTAATGTGAAGAGGCCAATTCGATTTTGGATTGAAATTTTATGTGGAAAACATAGTGGACTATGTGTTGGAAGTTTGGGTGCATTTGTACTTGGTTGTGGTTGATGGAAATTAATGTGGGAAATGATGTGCAATTATTGCACATCGCTCTTACCCTACCTCGAGGTCACCACCTTCACTTTGTTTACATTTGTGTTAGTTGCTTTGGCTGGTGTTTCCTCTATTTTTCTCGGCCTTGGGAAGAATAGTGGTGCTTGTTTGTTTTCTGGCATTCTCCTTACAGGTATGTTGGCCCTTACTTCTCCATTCATGAATTGTAGCTCTGCTCTGAATAAAATCATGATGTTGGATCTTAGATTTTCTTAAAGACTTTGTCTTCTTTCTGAAGTTTATAATGGATGTATATGGGTATTACAGTTGTTCAAATTACATTTAAAGGAGGTTTCTTCATGTTGGCATTTAAATGTTTCAAGCTGGGAATAATGTTCAACATTCCATTTTGTTTGAAATATGTGATTTTGTTGCACCCATAATGAATGTTGTGTATTTTGCTATGACTATTGGCAAATAATTATGGCAAGTACTTTTAGTTTCGCTCTTCTCTGGTAATTAAAATTCGAAGGTTTTTCTCTAAAATAAAAGAACAGTTGGGTTTTTTGCATAATTTCATATGCTTTATCCAGTCTTTGGAAGACTTGCATCTCTTTCGAATTATCTTTCCACCGTTTGTGAATATATGTGAGACATGAGTATTTTCCTTGCGGCCACCATAGGAGGTCTATGGAAAGTCTGTTGTGGAAATAAATGGCTAAATGGTTTTGCGAACCCCTTATTAATGTTTCACCCTTACATTTGCCCAGACCTCATTTTTTTATCTAATATATGGAAATTAGTATATTCTAACTTTGGTCTTGATGTATGTTATAGTATTGACCCAACAGTGGGAAAGATTGGTTAAATGCATGGAACCTTAGATCGTTTGATATTTATCTATGGGGTTTTGGTCAATTTTGAAGTTATATGATGTTAAAATGAAACGATGAGCACCAGTTTCTCATGGGTTTTTGAACCCGTTTTGTTTATGCAACAAGTATTGGGGTTGTGATATAAGTATTGTATAGTCAAGTGTCGATGGTTGATCCAAAAAGATCGTTTAGCAACAATGGTTGAGTTTTAAAGCATGAGTTAAATTACCATTTAGGAATTGAATGAAAGAGAAAGAATTAATGAAGAATCATAGCATCCATATAAACATATACAGATCTGGAAATAAGCATAAAGACAACAACAAACCATAACAAGAGAAGTTGATAATGGAGTTTGGAAATCTCGCCTATGTCTCCGAGCCTTTGTCTCAGTGGGTGAGGCTTTCTTATTTCTGTTCAAAGCTTCAAAATTACATCATATCATTTCCCAATGTCTTACAAACTGATCTGTTCGTGTTCTACCAGATCTCAAGAACCCAAAAAAACTGACAGCACTGAAAATGGATGAATGGAGCTCGCAGAAATGGCCCGCAAAGGTGCTCTCAATGGCTTCCCTGCATAAAAATGGCTTTGGCTGAACAATTTTTCAGAATTTCCCTTTTCTGAATCCCCCTCCATGGATTCAAGAACCTATGGTTTATATATTCCTAAATTTGGTAAAAAATCCCAACTTCCCCCCAAGATCTGGCCTCAAAAAGGGCCCAAGATCCTCCAAAAATGATTAAATCTCCCAAAACTGCTGAAAAATCAATTAAAAATATTTTAATATAGTTACAAACCCACTTTTTACCAATAATAGGGTGCAACCCCTTTTCTTTCGGGCTCCTGGTCACTTGTGCGCCTCCATGTGGCCTTGGGCTAGTGCGTTGGTCCTTAGCCCCCCCAATCTCGGCCCTGGTCATATGCGGTGGCCATGTGCTCGCACCCTATTCCTCCACACACTTAAAACTGTTATAGTCCCTGGTCATTGGTTGTTGGTTATGAACCTTGGTTGACGAGCTATCCCGACCGACCGGGTGTTAACCCCATGAATTTCACGTCAATGTTAAGCACAGAGTCACATATGGCGGTTCCATGGTAAAGCGTCGTGGGAGGGGGTTGAGTCATAATTGCACGCCAAGGGGAGGACATATGGTATGGGCATATGTAAAAAATGAATGTGTTGGGGCTATATCACATGGTTATGTGTTGGGGTGACCGCGCCTTCGGTTACATGGTAGGGTCCTATGTAGATGCGTCGGGGGCTGGGGACTAGCCCCAGCCCTAATCTCTTCCAAACAAACCCACCTTTCACTTCCAATAAAATTTGTATCCCATAGTAATCAAGGACCACCGAGGGTGGGCTGGTAGCCTGACCCTTCTAAGTCACTTCGACCTGGACCATAGGTCATGGGTTCGAATCCCATAGACTCCAAAATACTTTTTCCACAATGACCAATGGAGGGGTGCCATGTGGTATCCCATGATTGGGCCACGTGGCACCATGTTATTCATGCAAACAAATTCCAAGTGTCAAATGATGACTGATCCACCTGTCTATACAGTCATCCATGTACCCGCCATGTCATCCCATTGCCACATGTCGTACGGACCTTACCACGTCATCATGTGCCACGTATCACACTGGAAGTGGTGCTACGTGTCACCCCCTGACTCGTCCACATGCACCTTTCCACGTTAGCGCCAACGCACCCTGACACATCAGTTGTATGGCAGTATGGCATGTATAGTCAGCTGCCACATCATCATTGTACAGACTATACAATCAACATTTTTTTGCGTGTTTGGCGAAACGAACAGACCTCGATATATTTCTCATATGACATCCATTTGAGCCCATTCAAGTTGCGTTTGGTTCATATCAATGAGGCCTACACACATCCATTTTGAATCCATTATAATAACTTTTATTTTTAGGCCTTCCTAGACCCATTTTGGTTCTAGGATCCATTCTGGATCACACCTCCCTACTAAAGACCTTTTGGTCCTCCAAAAGGTTACTGACTAGTCATCAAGTGCATGATAGGCCACCCCACTTGTTCTCTGACTTTAAACTCTGTCTTGTGCACCTGTCTCATCAATATTAGCTGTAAAACAACCATGATAACTGACAGCATATTGTTAGCCACTTGTATTATGTCACATCTTACTGAAGCCAATATCATCCATGTTGACAACATTACTAATGATAACATCAGAAATATGACTGCAAATGAGCTAATATGTTTTTAATACTTGCACTACATTATTTTATCTTGAAGCAAAGTGTGATTGATCTTCCATTCTACAATCATCTCATGTTCTTGCTTAAGATCAATTACTTGATTTGAAACAATTATAGGTGTGTTGCTTGCATGAGCTGCCTTTCTTAATTGTTCCATAGTTTGAAGAGATTGATTTTCTTTTAAATGATGAGTATGGACCACATATTCTTTATAATATACCAGATAATAAAAGTATGCAGAAAATAAATAAAATGCTAGAAATGGCAAAATAACAACAATATAACTAGAACATTCACCATAATAGCACTGAAATGCTATAAGAATAACAACAGAAATAACACTTTGAATCTGAAAGCAATGTTCACGGGCGTCTTCGAGGGGGAAACCTCCAGTTGAGAAGAGCTCTATTACGATAATATCCAAGATAGGGTTCTCATACCCTTGACTCCTATTTATACTAAATATGTCTATTAAAAGAAGCATCTAGAGGAAGATCCTTCTAGAAGCGGAAGCTTCTATTAGGTCTTCTTACATCTGCCTTATTCTATTTTATTGAAAGGCTTTATTAATATTGACCTTTATTACATCCGAATATATTGTTCTACCTATGTGCGGGTTAGGACCCTAACATGTCCGCCCCCTTAAAAATAGCCTTGTCCTCAAGGCTTGAAATGAGGAAATTGTTGCAAAATGGTAGTTGGTTCCCAAGTGGCATCTGTTGGAGTTGTATCTTTCCACTAGACTAGCACTTCCTTGATGGTTCTCTGACGTAGGCGACACTCATGCTGGTCCAAAAATGCTTCTGGATGTAGCCAAATGGATCCTTCTTCAGCTAACTCGGGAAGGTTGGTTTGAATTTGGCACTTAGCTCCAATCACCTTCTTTAAGCATGAAACATGAAAAATAGGATGTAGCTTTGAATGGTTGGGAAAAGCTAACTGATAGGCTACTTGTCCCACATGCATGAGAACGGTATAAGGACCATAAAATTTGGGCGCTAGCTTCTACAAATTCTCAACCTTGAGGGAAGTTTTCTTGTAAGGTTGCAGTCGAAGAAACACCTTATCCCCTTCTGCAAATTGACGTTCAGAGCGACCTTGATCTGCTTGTTTCTTCATGTGATTCTGTGCCATGACCAAATTCTCTTTGAGGGTATGGAGAATAGCCTCTCGAGCTGTAAGTGTTTGGTCAACCACCTGGACCTTCGAGGCACCTGGTAAGTATGAGAGAATGGAAGGTGGCTTATGTCCATATACCGCTTCAAAAGGAGTCATGCATGTAGTTGTATGGTATGAAGTGTTTTACCACCATTTAGCTAGGGGTAACCATTCCTGGCAAATGGACTGCAATTTTTGGATCAGATGCAAACTTTTGGGATCTTGTAGCCATTCCTGGCAAACGGCTTGGAACTAGTACAATGAATGAAAGAGAAAAAAGGGATCCTTCATCTTCATATTTTCGGGAAAGCACAACCGCAACCACATTGTCTTTTCATTTCTTGTAAATTATCTCATAATCATATCCAAATATCTTAGTCACCCATTTTTGTTGTTATGGGGAGGAAATGCGTTGTTCCAAAAAATACTTGAGGCTTTGATGGTTTGTCTTAATTTGGAAACGTTTCCCCAATAGATAAGGGTGACACAGATCAATGACATGCAGAATAGCCAACATTTCCTTTTCATAGATGGATTTGCCCATATTTGTTTTAAATAGT